>VZTL01049749.1:29549-43621 GCA_013400535.1 Scopus umbretta | reverse complement strand
TCTGTTTGGCTTATCAAAAAGATTTCAGCCTAGATTGGATTACAGGGTTTACCTATCTTCATGAGGAATAAATATTGTATAGGTACATTCCATACAGTGCCCAAAAGAACCAATGTTTGAAGAACCAGTGTTTGATAGTTAAACTTAGACCCATTTATGTTTTAAATAGCACGCACATTTTCACTGCTGACGTGGTTAGACACCAAGAAAAGGAAACTTTTAGGTAGTAAGTAGACCATTTTGATGCCAAAAATCAAGGTAATGAGTTTCTTGAAAGTATGCAAGCACAAACTGGCAGCCAGTCCCTCTCCAGTGGAGTAACCAGACGTGGGTCTCCAGCCATAGGGACGATGCCCTGTGCGAGGTCCAAGCACACAGCTGAGCCATCCGTGCGCCTGTCCGTAGACTGTGGACATGTCCAGATGTGCACCCAGTCCAGCTCCACATGGGCAGGGTTACAGCAGAGGGTGCTCTGAGCTCGCCTTGGCGGGGCAGCCCTCGGCTGGGGAGGAGGGGACAGGCGTTTTGTGGTCAGGCTTGTGAAGGCTCTTACGCCTGTGAATTAAATCACTGCACAAATGCAAGGTCCTTGAGAGCTGTCACTGCCCGTTTTGTTGGCTGGTGGGAAGCTGGAGCAGCGCTGTGTATGCGATTCCCACCGAGGGTGGTTATGTAAATACCGCTCTCACGGTAGTTAACTAACAGAATTAACTCGGCTGAGAGGGAGAGGCAATGTTCCTCTAATTTGTCCTCCACAGTCCTTTCCCCACCACACTATTGGTAAAAGGGCATTCTTGTATCAAAGCTCTGACAGGACTTTTAATCAAAATAATCCATTTTAGAATAATTTTTCATCTAGGCTTCCTCTTTTTTTTTTTTCTTTTAACTTTTCTTACTGAAAAAAAAAAAAGCAAAAAAGGGCAGGGAGGAACATGGAAAAAAATACACTACTCACTTCCTGGTTTTGTTTAAAAAAAAAAAAAAAAAAATTGGAAAACTTTCAAAATCCCTGAAGTACTGCTTGTGAAAATTTCCCGTTTCAAAATCAGGCCAGTATCTGGCCTTGGGAGAGAAGTCCTCCAGCTCACTCCAGCCAGTACTCATCGCCATTTTAAAAGACTCTGTTAATATTGAAGCAGGGGAATATCACCTCCTTGCTGAAAGAGGAAGGGGAGCAAGCTTGAATGACATGGCAAAGGCGCATGTGGGAAGCAAATCATTGCTTATTTTCTCTTCCAGAGGACCCACCCTGCAACATGGGGCTGGGGGTGGAGGAAGGAGAGGGGATCCTTGCACCAGCCCCAGCTGCTGCAAGGCCTGCAGAAAAAGGCAATGGGTTGGGCAGGGAGAGAAGTAAGTCTGCAACAGCTGGGTTTGGGGGGTCCTCTCTAATTGCACAAGGTTGCTGCATGGAAATGGTGGAGTCCTCTGAGGGAGCAGTGTCATAAATGCCCTCCTCGGCGTTTGAAGGTGCGGCATGCTGTCGGCTGTGGTTTGTTAGTCTTTCTAGGTTCCCTGCCCCTCCAAATCTTCAAGAAAAGACTTGGTATTTAGTCTCTGACATTTTATTTGCTAGAGGACTGTTCTTAAAATACTGTGGTTTATGTACAAAATATTGTTTATGTATAAAATACCATTGAAGCTCAGTTGGGTCCTGAGTTGACCTCTGTCTAGCCCTCAGAGCTTTCAGCTTCATATTTGATCTGTCTCACAGTGTAAGGCATGCTGCTCCCCCTCTCCCATACAGTACACAAAGCTTGCTTCCCAGTACACATACCTAATTTGTAGCTAATACTCTCATTGTGGCTACTTTAATAACAGTATAGATTTTTTTTCTAAATGAGATGCACATGTGGCTCCTAAGCCAGCATTTTTCTGTTTCAGATTAAGCATTTTTTTTTCCCAAGATGCCACATCATACATAATTTTCTATAATCTTTTCTATTGATTTCATTCTTAGCCTTCATCAAAACAGTGCTGGAGCAATTGAGGAGCAGATTGTGACCTACCCTGCAGAGAAGGAAGGGCCATAAGGTATCTACTTACACCATTATATTGACCTTCTACTTTGTGGATAATAGTCTCAGGTCAAAGGAATAGTATTAGCTAAAGAATAATGTCTCCAAGGGTGGGAGTCCTGGATATTTTCTCCCCTGCTAAGGCTCCTAGAAAGCGTATCTCTCTCGTGGGACACAGGGCTGCTAGGTGGTACCATCTCCTTCCAGGACAGGCTGGAAATTCAGAAGAAGCCTGTGACATTCTTGCAAGGCCACAGGCAATGAGTACAATAAGGACAAGCCCAAATCTTGAAGGGGAACAAAGTTATAACTAAAGCAGCTGGAGCTGAAAAAGGTCACTGGCTCAGCTCCAGAAAGACTGGCATGTTTTGATGTTTGTAGAATATCCTCATGTTTCTTACCAGGACACACTGCTGGGACGAGATCATGCCAGAGCAAGTTTATGATGCTGAAGCATCTCCCGGGTTTGTCTGCAGCAGAAATACCTTGTGGTTTCCCTACATCTGGGTGAAATTAGTAAGTCCTGGAACACATGAAAATTAATAATAAAAATAAAAAGCTTTCCTTCCACCCCCCGTCACCTCCTCCCACTGACACAATTTAAAGATTTAAAATCAGTTTGTATCGTGGCCAGAGATTGGAGTTATGATTGTAATGTTTCCATTTAGAACAAGGAAATTGAAGTAGAGCAATTAATCAATAACAATATGGGAAAATAAAGACTGAGACAGTCACTTAAAGCTTGCATGCTTAGCTGGGTAAGGGGAATTTTAGAAAATTTCTGTCTTTTACTGCCCGTATAAGTTTTATATTACAAACTTTCAAGTACAGAGAGAAGCGGTGCTTTGTGTTGTACTACTTCACCCAGCATTATAAACCCACTCATTTAGAGGGAGCAGATACTTAATTATGAATAATCCCAAAGTGTTTCAGTGACTGTTGTACAAACTGTGCACTCAGGCCCATTTCATACAGCCATGAAATGCCATCATCCCTCAGGTGAAACAAAGCAACTCTTCAGCAGCACAAAGCAAAGCTGCACAGCAATTTAGGAAAGGAAGTGAAGAATAATGGATTCATTTGAAACTGCAGGGGGATTTTAACTATGCAGAATGCAATTACCAGAACTGGAGTTTATCCAGGACACTGGGGTTAAGACCCCATCTATTACAAAAGATGCCACAGAATTGCCAGCATCCTTCCCCTCATTTCCTACGTGTTACTCACTGGGCTCCTGAGTACACACTGAAAGAGGCCAGTCCTGTTTAGATTGTGAAAAATGATGGGACCTCGGGGCAAGGTGCAGAGTTAAAACTGGTATTTCTCACTGACCAGAGCTTTCTTGTTGCACATGATGCAAAGGGCTTTGTATGGGAGAGGGAAATGAAGAGCTCATGGGTGTGTGACTCCGTCCGGAGCCATGGGACCAGGGCAGCTGCTGGTCTATATGGGGTAAGAGGTGGGCTGCTGAAGCAGCAGCGTGGCTTCACGACCTGAATTTAATCATCAGTACCGTAATGGACCATTTCCTGACCAAGTTTATGCAAGTTGGACTGAATTCATTTAAATATCTAAATAGTTCTTAATTTGGATCAGAAATCGCACATTTCGATGGAGGCAATAAACCAAGGACAGTGTCTCTAACGTCCTGGCTCTCAGCAAAAAGCAAAAAAACAGCACAGAAGAAAGACTTAAACCTCATCTGCATGGCGTCTGTTAGGAGCTCTCCCAAACTGTTTCAGTTTTTCGGAGTTCCGTGACCTCCCAAGCCTGGCTCCCATCGGGCCCTCCACTGCCTCTCACTTGTACACACAGTCCTTCCCGTTGTTTAATAACTTCATCTGAAAAATAACCAGGGCCCTTTCTCTTGGAGCATTTACACCCCAGCAGAACCAGAGAGAAAAATAAGGTGCCACAAGCTGTTTTTTTTTAAAGGAGTGAGGAGAAGGAGAAAGCAGAAGAGTAAAGTCTGGTCCAGACGTGGGAGTGTGGAGAGAGGAGCGGAGCTGCCTCCCCTCTTGCCGCAGGCAAACAAGCAGTGTTGGTTCTGCAGGGGAGGGGGAGAGGCAATATTTGTTCAAATATATGTATATTTTTAGCTCCAGCAAAAATACTGGTTGTGAAACTTTGGGAGCAGCATTTTTTAACTTGGCATGAAAGATCAAGTGTTTCTGGAAAGCTTTCAGCTGATTTGTGAGATACAAAAGTCAGAGTCTAACACTTCTATTTCTGGTCATTTAACTGATTAAGTTAAAAGACAATAAGCCCTGTGTCTCTTTGGCTAGAGATCCAGGTATTAGGTGTGCTCAGTGCTGGAAACTCCTGCCTGTCTTACCTCCCCTCCATTTACTCTTTGGGAGTGTTTAGGTCTTATTTAAATGCATGTTAGATACCCGTAACTATTGTTATTCTCTCAAGGCTGCTGAGAACAGACAAGTAAATAAAAGAAGTAACCATCACAGAAAATGCATAACAGAATCTGCTTGCCTGCTCACAGGTGCTGGGTGAAAAGCTACCAATTGCTAGTGAAACCCCAATAAATAATGCTTCAGTCTTGTAACTGCAAATCTTTCTAATAGGATCTGGCTATTTCATGCCCTGCAACATAAATCAGTGCCCCCGATGAGTGGACTTTGAATGGCTGGACAAAAATAATTAATCAAGATTAAATCAAAAGCAGCATGCTGCTTGTGAAGGCAGTGTTAGCCAGGATGCATTCCTATGAATGAAATCACTTAGAAGTGGCTTATAAATCTGGGACATGGCTGAGGCTGATGTGAGGAAATGTGACTGCTATGGATTTTCAGGTTTTATCGTGCATAGATATTGCATACGGCTAAGTCTTCCTGCTCCTGCAGCCAGCATCAGCTTTCAGGCCACATGTATCTTGCGGCTTTGTCTACCAAACACAACAGGCAACGATGCTGGGCTGAAGGACCGCTCTCACACCCCTCCTGCGACGGCACTCCGCAGAGCAGCGTCTGATTTATGCCAGCAGAAATGCAGAGAGGACCACAAACAACAAAAAGAAACCTGGGGAGATCAGACACCATTTGTGATTTTACTGAGTAGATGAAGGACATGCAAAATCTGGAAAAACAAACATTGCAGGGATATAGTTTTACTCCATTTTAGCTGATGTTCCTTGTGGTGTCTGACCAAATGGAGTGCTGTGGATATTTTCAAGCAGATTGGAAGTGACAGTGTTCTGATAGCTACTGCGCTGAACATTGGCCCAATCATTGAGTGTTTATCCAGTTTTTCTCTTGTATTTGTTGACCGTTAATGAATCAAGACTTATTCTTCACAGACATTTATTGAGCTAAAGCTGTGTCTGTGATACAACCAGGAGCAATGCTCAGAAATGCAAGAATATATACTTGCCAGCATCGACAGGTAAATTAAATATGCATCAGAGATGGTCTATTTACCTAATGTGAAATAATGCTTTATTTCAAATTCATCCTTAATATTCTCTCTTAAACTTGTCTAATATATTTTTTACATGTAACATTCCTGTCTGGAATATTTTTCAGCTTATTTTCTCCAATTCTTCTCTAGGGGAGCAAAGATTTGCATAACATTAGGTCAAAAGCCCATTGAGGATATACTACATGGAAATTTTGTAAAACAGATTCATCCTCTGGCTGTGAAGGAAAACTGAGCTCAGAGTGCAGCTTTAGAAAGGCACCAAAAGCCAGACAATACCCAGAGGTTCTGCTTGCTACCAACAGTGCCCAGCAGAAAATGTGGAGGCACTGAACAGTTAATAGATCCATCACTACGGTACATAAAGCAGATATTGCCAGGGCAATAGAAAGTCTCCCCAGAAGAATATCAGGTGGTTACTGAAAAGTGATTATGATTCATAAGCTCATAGAAGGGGCAGGGCTGGTGCTAAGTGTCTCAGCATGGCAGTGTCACCTTTAATGTAGTGGCTGTACACCTGCTACTCAGTGATGGAGCGTGCCTTGTTATCCTCAATTCCCATCTCTCAGCATGGATAAAAATTTCTATTTGGGATAATTTTTAGCTTTCAAATAGTGAATAATATAAATTTTCTTGGAATTCTGCCTTTCAGCAGAAAAACAATAACCTAATTTTTTTAATAGCCTTCATCATTCAGCAATCATGCCGAGAAGATTAATAGTAATAGCCATATTTTATTATTTTTATAGCAGGTTGTAAGGGAAATTAATGTTCGTTTCTGTGTCAAATGAAGGTCATCCTGACCACCACTTGTTACAGAGAAACTTTAGTGCAACCGGTGCTATAGTTCAACTTTAGGTAACATCATTAATGAGGAAGGGATAAAAACAGCCTTAAAAATTCAGTGTACAAAAAATCTGCAGTGCCCAAACAAAATCAATAGCACGGTATGAAAAATGGCATATGAAGTAAAAATAGTTGATCTGCTGGCTCATTTAGAAATACTTCATCCTGACCTGAAGTTTCAACTAAAGGAAATCTGAGTTTTTCACCTAAACTTGTGTTCATTTTTTTAAAGAACACCAACCTGACCGAAAAGGGCCCACGTTGCCTAATTCTGCCTCCTGGTCATGTTTCTTCTCTCTCCTCCCTGCCCAGTTTTGTTCAGGTTGCTCTGGAGGGCAAGCACTGCGGTATGTTGCAGTCGGAGGGTGAGACTCGCGGTCCTGGGTTGTGGTGGGCTTGGTGGGACGGGGGAGAGTGCCACAGGCCACAATGCAGTGCAGGGTACCTGATTTTAAGGAATGCTGCTGAGTTTTGGGTCTCACTATTTTTCTTTTTTCAGGACTTGAGGTCTGCCTGCTCTGGGGCTCAGGATAGGTATGTTGCTAGAGCTGTAGCTGAAGAGGGAAAGACTGGGAGGGAAAGCATCCCCAGTGAAAGAAAACTGGAAAAAAGAAGATCCCATTTATTTCTGTTGTGGTGTTGGGGGACTCTCACCCTGGCACATCAGCTCGTTATACCTCAAGAAAGCATTTTGCTGCTATGAGCATGGTTCAAGCTCCTCCTAAACACAGCTCCATTGTGGATGCTGACACTAACACCTGTGAAAGCTGTTGGAGCAGTTGTTCACTCCAAACACCTGTGAAGACTTTTGGGATAGTTTTCCTTCCCCCTGTGCATGCAACCTTATGGGCAGACTTTTTTGTTTTCTGTCTTAGTTTGCTCTGAAAATGTGTGTATCTGCAGTCAGAGTCAATTGGGCTCCTCAGCTGAAGTCAAGCTGCTCGAGTTGATTCCTTTTCCAAACCCATCAGTTTCACAAGGTGCTGATAAAAAAGGGGCCACAGGAGGTTCTCACAAGTGCCTAATGACCACATGTGTTCTCCAGCCTGATAAGTAGGATTTAAATGGAAGAAGAAAGGAAGGAGTTGTATGTAGTTCTCTCAGTCTGAGGAAGCTGGTTTGTAGAGGAGGGCAGGACATGCTCAGCACTACTCGCATTGTGTTCTTGGCAGGAATGGTGAGTGAAGCCTGCTGGCTCTACAGCCCCTACTTTGTACCCCAGTGCTAGACGAGCTTGAATTGTGTGAAACCTGGTCTGGTATTAAATCAGGGAAGTTTGTGGCTGTCTGTTTCGGGTTGTGTTCCAAAACCCATGCCTTCTCTTGTCTTAAGGAGTATGGTTTTGTCTGTCCTGCCACTAACTAGCATTTTTATTATAGATCCTGTTGAATCATACACAGGGGTGGGGAAGAAACAATGTAGTGGGTGAGTAAGAATAGAAGTGATCCTTAAAATATGTTGGAGTGGAACAGCAAGGATTAGAAGAGGCTAGCAATTGTCTCTTTATCTGTATGAGTTTTTCCCCACCCAGATTCAGTCTTGAGAATCTTCCTGCTCTTTCCAAAAATAAAGGCTCTCACATCCAAAACACTTCAGAGTAATTTCATCTCCTGTTTAACTCCTGGCTAATAATTTCATCTTTCATTTCCTCCTATTGTTCCCCCTGGCAGGCATCCCATCCATTATAAGCCCCAGATATCATAAAGTAATTTTTTTAGATTTAGGGAGAGGGAAATAGGAGTCAGGTTGTTTGAAGTAAGGTTTTTATAGGAGCACAAGTTCTGGAAGCATTGGCCGCAGATTGGTATTCAAGAAATAGCTGCATGGGAGGAAACTGGAATGAAGACCAAGCAGCCCTAGCTTTCTGTAAGAGCTGTATTACTGCTAAAGCAAGGGTAATTGCTCCTATTTAGGATTCTAATGCAAAATGGTGCTTTGCAGATGCTAAGGAGAGGTATGAAGCTTTCACAGGCACAAAGTAGCCACTAGATGAATGCTTATGGGAGCCAGGCTTTTCTGAAAAATCTCTACCTAATTACTGTACTGAAAAAGTTGGCCACAAAACAGCATATTTGCAAAATTAAAATGTCTGTAAATATGGCTTTTGCCTGTGCCTGCACGCACAATGACAGAAACTGCAGAGTCTATCAGCTGGACTAGAGTATGTGTTTCCCAGCAGGGACTGGGCTCTGCTGTATCGTGTCTTGAGGTGTTGTGCTACTTCCGCACCTTCCTTCTTTCCCCCGAGAGAAACAGCTCTAAGACTTTATCTTCCTTCTGTCTTCTGAAGGTGGATCAGAAGTGGCAAAATAGCAGCAAAACCTGGGCTAGAAGGCTTGTCTGAGAGTGCTAAGTGCGATGTTGCGGTTCTGCTAATGAACTCCTCTGGATCTGTTTCTTTTCCCTCCTGTACCATACTGTTTTGCCTACCAGGATGCAGAAAGGTGTGTGAGTGGCCACTTAGGGCAGAGTGATGGGCCTTTCTGGAGGACACATAAAACTGGCCCTACTTGCAAAGCTAAAGAGGAAGTGGGTGGAGGAACAGAAAGTGCAGGTACTGGGGTCTTATTTGCACTGGTGGTCCTCATTCAGTTCAGAAACAAACTGTGTAGCATGCAGGAGAGAGGATACTGCGTCAAAAAACTGTTCCAGGAGTTCCAAATCATAAGAAAGCCTCTACAGATTAGACTTAACTTTGGAGCAGGAAACCTGGGTCCTGTCCTGGATTGACAGACCAGTCCTGGTCACTGTGTGTTTTCTCTCCTTGCTCCAAGATGTAAGGGGTGCCTTATAACCTGTAATGCAAATAGCTGGCTATGCTTTAATGTGTAGATCTCCAGCTTAATTGGAGAATATTCTTATAAAGCACAGCTCTTCACCAAACTCTTTATCTCCCCTACCTCAGGTCCCTGAGCCAGAAGGAAGGCTGACGCTTCATAGGCATCTCCTGTCCTTGTGGGCTTGAACATTAGAAGAGCAATGCTGCCAGTCCCGGGGAGCCTGAAGTTGTTCTCGAGGATATCTTTCACAGGTCACATCACCTCCTGCACCAAATACAGCCCTGACAGGAACTGAAGGTCAGAAAATTGCAGTTTGCNAGAGTTAGGAAACGAACAACACATAATGTAAGTTTGCCATTAGCTCGTCCACAACACCCACCTTTCTCTTGTCTCTGTCCAAAACGCTGTCCAATGACAAGTCTCTTGTAACTTGGTTTAAATGTATGTTTTCATACAGAACTACTTGGGGGAATATAGGTTCATTTCTCCTTGAAGAATGATTAGCGTTAGTAACAAGGGAGGTGTGATAGCTCTGTTTTACACTTCTTGGAGGGATCCAGGAACAAGATTTCTTGTGCTGTATGTTGTGATGACTTGCAGAGTGATGGTTCACCATGCCAATGTGCTGCCTGTTGTTAATGACCTGTGTATTTCCAGCAGCTCTTAGGACTTAAGCTTGCTGTGCTGTTCAGGTGTAATCCTGAATCTCTTAAATCTTCCAGCACATCCAGTGACTCTGGTGTGTTTAAGACTAGTGTGCAAGGACATAGGCCTGGTCCTATGAACGTTAGTGTTTTTTTCAAAACCTTACTCTTTGGGATTAATTGTTGTTCACCTGTAACTGTGTTTTGGATTTAATGAACAGTTATGATGATAACCAGGTTCTCACTCCTTATGGAAAGGCAGCACTTCATAAATACTGAAATGTGCTCTTTCTACATCTGTGCTGGTTTCCTACAAACCTGGAAATGAAATTATGTGGCTGCTGTCTTAGGACTGTAGCTATTGAATAACTATTGCTAACAGATTCACCCAAAATACGTAAATAAGGAAAGGAATTCCATATGGTCTGGAAAAACAAATACCACACAAATGTGGAACAGTGTTTCTTCAGAAAGTGGGTTTGCTCTTTTCTTTGTGTATGAAGACACTGCGCTGTTACAATGAAAGCCCTACTGTATTCAGCTTTGTGTCAGCTCCTTGACCTCCCAGAGTTTGTTGCTGCAGCACCTCAACCTGTTGTGTGCTCGTGGATGAGGTTCACTGCATATCTTTGATGTGATAGATACGGTGGTTTATTAGGATTGACACTTTGCAAGGAGAAAATGGACATGATCTGTGTTTTGGGGTTGCAAGAGTTCAGTTTCCAAACAGGGCCAACATCTTAGTACCATCTAATGTGTCTGACAGTCCTGGTATCTCTGAACTCTGGCACAACATGTGAAATCAACTGTTTGGGGTTTTTTGTGTGTGTGTATTCCCTGTCTGCCGCTGCCACTGCTGCCCCCCACCCCCCAAATCTCTCTGGAAGGATGGGTTGAACTGGGAACATAGATAACAAATGGGAAGTTCTTGGACCACACGTAGAATACAAAAATCTAAAAAGAAATAAATTGCTGATGTGCAGCTGCAACAGCTAGTGAAGGTTTTTTAGATGATGTGAGACATGGGGAGGAAATAACTGCAGGGCCTTTTAAAAACCTCTTCTAGGATATTTGTTAGTCAGCTCTAAGTGAGATGAGTTTATTTTAAATCTTACATAAACTCTGAAGTAAGCTGATACAGCCCATGATTCAAAATGGGTGTTTGGGACCAATCCCTTTCATGTAGCTACTGGTGTAACCCAGTAGCAATAACATGACTGTGAACTCTGCAGTAGGATTCCCATCGGCTTTAGATGATGAGTTTGATTCAATTGTAAAAACTCTAGAAATGGCAAAAGCATAGAGTTTCCTGGAAGTACCACAGCCACCATTCTCTCCTCACCCCCTCAAGAGATACAGGAAGATTAGTGAGGACCAGGAGAAGGGAAGGCCTTTCAGAGAAGAAGGTAGTAATGGATATTTTTGAGGGTAACTTAAAATGGAGCAAAAAGAAAGAGAGAACAAGATCTGCAGCGAGTATTTTCAGCATGGGAAGGTTCACAGAGAATGCTTTTTTTGCTGCTGTTCTTTTTTTTTTTTGTTTTTAATTATCCAGTGAAAAGTCCTCAGGAGAGCTGTGAAAAACTAGCTAAATATTTTATACAGAAAAATTGGTTGTTTCTCCACAGAACTGGAGGAAAGGAAGTCTGCCAATGAGAAAGTCCTGGAAATGTGGCAGACCAAAGGAAAAAGCCTTATGGTGAGAGAAGGAAGAGGTGGTGGGCTGTCCCCAGATGGGGTTCTCTGTGGGTCCTTGGGGGTGGGAGAAGATATGGAAATGCTGGTCCAAAGCATCATTGAAGCTGTTATGTGGCTCTCAATCATTGTGGGCGCAAGTCAGTGCAGAACGTGTAGAGGCCCAGAAAGATGACCAGAAGTCACTATTCTCTTCCCCTCCACCTCTTCTGTTAGTAGTCTGTTATAGAGGAGAGGCTGGCCTGAGGCAGCAAACAGTTAAAAACTACAACAAAAATTCTAGGCATATTAAACATTAAATTATTCTCACACTCATTATAGTAAACAGTCAATTATTTACTAGCGACACCAGAGAGAACACGCAAATTCTCTAGATCAGAACAAATGCAGTGATGCAGTCCAGACTGTTTTTAACAGTAAAGCTTTGGACACAGTGTGCTGAATCTAATGTGTCTCATCACTACGTGCATCATTTAAAACTTTTATAAACAGCCATGCTCTTTTAGGAGTCAGACGTTAGGCAAGCACTGGGGCAGTGCCACGGAGGAGTGACGTAGCAGTGTGATAAACGTTTGCAGAGATCCAAGTAGGGCCTTGAGATGGCTAAAAGTTTGGGAAAACAGATTATGTGGGAAGGAGGGGTTATAATGGGACTTGGAAGGCTGTATTAGCTGTGCCAGCAGTGTGTAAGAGGCAAATTCTCTTGAGCTTCCAAATTCCCAGAGGCCTCTTGAGGTCTGTGCCAATCAAAATAGGAGCAGATTGCTGAAGAACTCTTTCAGCAAAGGGTAATGTATTTTTTCTGCTGCTTGCAGTGGTGTAGCAATAGCAGAGGAAACTCCTGCAAATGTCAGGAGGCAGGATGCCACCTCTTCATCCTGCCTGCGTCAGCTGCATGGAGATGAGTTGAATGGCCAAGTGCACTGACTCTTCTTCTCTCCTGCAAGACTGCTGCATCAAAATTGTGTATGCAGGAGTGACTGCATGATAATCTTGTCAGAGCTATAGAGGGAGTGATTTTATTTTATAGCGTGTTCTAGTATAAGTTGCCCTGGTGTTTAAGTACCTGAATCTGTTGTGTAACAGAAGTACAGCTCAGAACCCTCTTCCTTGGAGATGTTGCATTGTGAGCAGCTGTTCGGAGCACTGCTGGTGCAGTAGGAGGTGGGGGTATTTGAAGGTGTGTGGTGGTGGTTTAGGTTCCCTATTTTTCATCTTAAATGTGAGTTCTGGAGCTGACCTGCAATGCAATACAAAGATGAACTGTAAGGAGCCGGTGCAGTTGATGTGGGACTCCATATATGTACTACGGTGACCTGCTTTTTGGGAAGCTACCTGTTGTGGGTCCTTGGAGGAGAGGAGCTGGCAGGTCCTGCAGGAAGGCAGTGCATCAAAAGAGGGAAGAGTGTTTTACATATGCATGGGACATAAGTACCTTGTGTTCCCCATATTACCTCTGTGGAGGCTATAAACCCTTTACAGCTGGGATAGATCTTTTTGCTGGTTTTGAGTAAAGTGGTCAGTGTAGTTGTGACTCTTATCTCTAACTGGAGAGGCAAACTGAAATATGAGTAACATCAGGAAACAGGCTAGCTAGCTGACTTCCAGAGTGATACTATTTAACAGCAGCAACAAATGCACTGACAAACCATAGGAAAATTAGACTATGAAGCAGCAACTGAACGATTTAAACCCAAAAGGGCAATGCAGAATTGATGTTCAGTGTCTGTTCCCAAGTGCTTTTGTCATCATCTGCTACAAGCACTGTATACCCGCCCAACTGATGCAATTCCCATGGATGTCTTGGCAGTGCTTGAGTTATACCCTGTCCCAAGGGAGCTGACCCTTGCTTCACTGAGGGGGGGGGAGTCACTCTCAGGATTCAATGACCCTGTTCCAGTTTGACTATGGCTTTCTGATGGCTTGCAGAGGTCATATGTGTTGACTTACCCTATTCTTGTGTAACAAAAATTGGCAAGTCTCTTTGGAGAGCCTATGACTCTGCACTTACTGAGCAGCATCAGACTGCTGAGTTGTGCCTCTTGTTTCCATAAGCTGGAGCAAAGAGATGCAAGGCAAAGAGGTCAAAGTGGAACAGGGAGAAGGTACTACCTCTCACCATGGAAAGCCATCCTAAACAATTCATCTGGGATCAGAAAGGTCATGTTGTAGAGTAAATAAATGGAGACAGCATTGACAGCAGTTCTTTCCTACCAACACAAAGAAAGGAAGACAGCACATGTTTTTGAAGCATGTATCAGCAGCAGTAAGGGGAGTTTATAACTGTTGGCTTACAAAATGTAAATTTCAAAACTATGGAGAGAGATAATAAATCAAATAATGACAATACAGAAAGAGAAATAATGCAAAAACAAGTTGCAGAAAGGAGGAAGAAAATAGAGCTCAGGGAAGAAGATGAAAGAGAACAGTAAAGAGAATGATCAAACAAAAGAATTTAAAAATAGAAATTGAAGAGTGATGGTCCTTTTCCCATTAGATGCTCAGATTAAAATTAAAAACAAGGTGTTTGGAAATCAAAGTAATGAATGAAGCAGGGAATGGGGATGCTATCTTCAAAAGAAGGAGAGCTTTCAAAGAATCCTTAGGACAGAGAGACATGGGAAAACTTCTTGCCTACTATACTGTTGGCATCCTCTCTC
>VZTL01049749.1:10829-29499 GCA_013400535.1 Scopus umbretta | reverse complement strand
CATCACTGTGTTTCTCACTCGGTCTGTCTGGAGCACTGGTGGTAATGGAGTAAGGAGGAGGGCGGGGCGGGGGGGGAAGCTGAATTTTGCCTCTGCATATTGGCACAGAAATCAGGGCTTCTGAAATTTTTTGTATTTTTTCCCCAGCTGAAAGTTACAGACAACTTTAAATGGAAACGATTGAAATATGATGTAGCTAAAACTTCTTTCACGCACTGCTCCCCAAATGGAGAACTATGCAATGTCACAGTGGCATGTTTCGATCTTTTTTCTTTCAAATGGCTTTTTTTAAGCATATGTAGTGTGGAGAATCTCTACAAAATTCAAAATGGGAAAGCTGCGCACCCTGCCATGGCTTTGTTTTGATACAAGGAAATAAGAGCGTGCACCAAGAACATTGCTGGTGCTGCTACTGCCTGTAGTCCTTGAAGCAGATTTCTCCTCAGCTGACATCTGCTGCTTCTGCTTGATGAATCACATCAGCTCCACTGGCACAAAAACCATTGCAAAAATATTTCAAATATGGAGAATTAAGTGGCTGACGTGGTAGGCTGAGAGCACCTGAAGATGTTAGCTACCTCTCATCCAGTAGCCTGATTTAGTTTTAGGAGCCATCCAAATATCTGCACCTCTTAAGCCTTTAAAAAATAAAAACCTTTGCGATGGAAAATGTGACAGTGTTTCACAGGGATCTGGCTGAACAAGCGATCCTCAAGACTGAGATCGCTGAAGGTATGGCAGTAGGGCTTGGCTGTGCTAACATGTGCAGGGGCTGCAGCCCGTGCTGCCACAGCTAAGCTGCTGGTGCGGTGAGGCTGGCTCGTAGTTTATAGGATACTGTCAGCTCAGTGTACGAGTGCCAAAAGAGAAAGGGGTCTTGCAGCCTCCAGCAAAAGGAGCATGAAAACAGAAGAGTGAGGCAGAAAAGGAAAAACACAGAAGGCTCACAGGAAAAGCAAGTTAGGTATTTTCTGTCTGGATATACACTGAGGCAATTAGCAACAGCTCTTCTGAGAATGAATAAATCCAAGTAATCACTGTGATAGAGGTTTTGAGATCCCTTTTGCTTAAGGCTTAAATAGAACTTTGATTTTGTTTTTGTTTTTTTTTTTTTAATTAAACCCCCTTTTTATAAAGACTATAGAGATTTTTGTTTGCCCTGCTTCTGGGATAAGTACTGATGTACCTGTGACACAGCAAAGGACTTGTATTTGGGAAATGTGCCAAATGTGAGATGATCTTTGACAGAAACTAGGTTTGCTGAAAACCCAGAGCACTCAAAAATTAAGCATGTCCTCTGTTTGTCTATCCTTCCTGTTTTGTTGCTCATCCACAGCTCTACGTGCTCTGTTTGTTTCACTTTGCCAAAGATAAAAACTTTGGCATGGAAAGGCTACCAGTGATGCACTAGGACTGTTTAAAATGGATGGTTATTTTTTTAGATGCTCTGAAAAGGCCATAAACTAAACCTGATTCTTTCTCCATATATTAAGCTCAGCTGCTGCTTCCCTTTCTGATCTAATCTGCAATAGGTGGTTGTTGTACCCTGAATAATTCTCCACCTGGATCTCTCTGTGTTTTCCATAAAGTCAGGCATTCTTACTGGAGAAATACAATATGCACATAAATCTGGCATGCTGTTCATTACAGAAGGCTAAATCCTATATCATCCATCCCATAACAAAGTCTGAGTGGTTACAGCAATGTATAGCCATAGATTGCATCTCCAGAATACGAGCACCACAAACTTTGCACTTTCTGGAATAAACACTACAGCTGAAATGTGCAAATATTCCTTCAGATGCTGCGGTGTCACTGCAGTGAAAGAGCGACATTGTGTTATTGATTCAGCTGAAATGCTTCTTGCAGAGCAAGCATCAAAGCAAGGCTGTTTTATCAGTTTACATACTTTAAACTGAGAGTTTATTTCTTGTGTAATCCTCCTTGAGGCGCTCTGGTGGTTGAGCAGAACCATTGCCAGAAATGTCTGCTTCCTGCTCTGCAAATGTAATTTCTGCTCCCTTCCCTCTGTTTTTGGGCTGACTTCTGTGAGTTCTCGATATGTGCTGTTGCTGAACCTGACAGAAGGCTTTTTTTTATGAAGAAAACATGGATTTGGATTTTTAAAGGATTCCTGAGTTTAGACAAAAATGGCTGGTTTGCTCCTCTGAGATCAGTCTCATCTCGCCATGGAAGTGTGCTGGAACAAAGGACAACTTTCTCCATGTGCAGAGGATCCCACTGGGGCCAAAAACTACTGTGTCTTGCTTGACTGCAAGTATGCTGCATTGCACTTCAGCCACCTGTTCATCAGTCCCTCTAGTTGTAAAATAGCCTTGGTAAAGGTGATTAGCTGTGAGCATTTTGAGACCAGCTGGGCCCTTACCAGCCAGGTCTGACTTTAGATAGTGCGCTTTAATGTGGGATTCCTGCAGCATCATATCCTTAGATATCCCTTCTCCTGTTTCTGTGCTCCTCTTGATATTAAGATGGACATCTTATCATGATAACTTATACATTGAACCAATAGTGAGGACCATTTTAAAAAAAAAATAAATTAAAAAGCTTATTAACTGTACCTTTGCATTGACTCCAGCTCAGGGAATCTTCCTTATGTGAACTTCATGGGAGATGTATAGCAAGACAAAGATGAAGCTGATTTAGGATGTGGGTGAGGTGTGCTCATTGTTTTCAAGGGTGAAATATCTGCCTTGGGTAGGAAGGCTGTTGCAGTTCCTAGCAGAGCAGGTGTTTTGTGTGTGAAGGCTTTTCTCCTGTGTAAATAGTCACAGGTGACTGAATAGCTGGATATTTCTGTTGTCTTGTTTACAGTAGAACCTGAGCTGTGTAGTCATGCTCACAGAGATGTGCTTGAGCACCGAGTAGTGTCCATCTCCTACCCTCATGCCCCGCTCCCAAGACCGGGCTGAGATTCCTCTTGGATGTTTTGGTTTACGCACAATTACTGTAGTGGCCACAAGGAAATAATCCTTCCCAAGCTGAGAAATGGTGTGAGTATCTGCTGTTAACTGTATTTCCTACTTATCTTGAAGCCCCTGGAGTTTGGCTGCTGTGGGACTGGTCTGACATCAGGCCCCTCTGGCTCTGCTGACAACGCTCTCAGCAAGTGAGAAGGATGTTCCCCATACCCCTTCTCGGGCTGGGGGCAGTTTTCACCTCTGCTGTTGTTCTTCTTGTCCCTACTGTCGTCTGAATTGTTTCTGCCCAAAATAAAGCTGCTAACATCTATTTTTGTTGTGCTGGATAAGCCCACGTGGCAGTTTTGAGGAGAGAGAACAAGCGCAGCAATTTTTTTGGGGACACTTTGTTCCTAAGCGCAGGAAGCTGTAAAATTGCTGATAACGAGCTAGTTCATTCATAGCTGATGCCAGAAATGACTGCCTTCTGTCAAGGCATGTGAAAAAGAGCTGAGGATTGAGGCAAGCAGGGAGTCATCAGTTCTGACTCAGTTACAGTGGATGCTTTTTTGCCTTGAGGTCTGTTATCTTCAACTATTTCCCTCGGAGTGCAGTAGGTAGTCTTGGTCCAGGCTGGGCTCTGCTCTCTTTCTTAGTAATTAACAACACTTCTCCAGTGCCATTTCTCTGTTGTGGGTTCTACTGACCAGATGCTAAAGGTTATTTTCTGAGTCGTCGTAAATGGTTGACCTTTCAGCTCCTGTGTTGTTACTTGAGGCAATCTGAGAAATATTGTCTATGCATATTTTCCATGCATATCTTCCAACATCACAGTAACTTTCTATTTACTTCTCGAGATGCAAGAAGGGGTGTTGGTCTAGGGAAGAAAACATCCCCAGACTGAAACACGATTCTTGGAACTGAACAGCCATGTTACTTTTATGAGTATAGTTTAAATCAAACTAAGTTGTCGGTGAAGGACAGTATGCCTCTTGCTTCAGCAAAACTCGTTTTGTGTTTTTTTTGCATTCAGCATTCATTTTCTTGAAGAGTTCTCTGTTTTGTGTACTTAACATACTTGTGGAAAAACAAATGATCTAGGGGGTGAATTTTGGTATTAATTTTATTTTCCCATCTTTTGTCCCACCTGATATCTTTGGAACATCAGGACATATGTCATGACTTCAGGGAGAATGGTTCATGGCTGTTTCTGGTTACAGTCCCGTCTGTGAATCTAAACAACATTACAGGACACGCTGGAGCACAGATTACTTGCAACAAGGGCACATCGATCCAAGCTTCTTTCTTTCATTACTGCTTCTTTTATTTTTGCGGGCATTTTTTAGGAGTGGCCTTAACTATAAAATTGCTGTCAGCTCATTCCCCCTCTGTTTGGTGTGTGACTTCCCCCTGAGACTTGCAGTGAGGACCATAATTAAATTGGCTGGAAGCTTTGCAAAGGGCAGATGATGTGAGGAGTTGGCCCTGTCAGTCAGTCTCCCTTCCAGGGCCCTGTGTCCTCTCTCCACAAGGTATCAGCTAAGGCTGTGTGGAAGCAGGAAGCACCCTGTGCAATGTATAACCCTGACTCTAAATGCTACTGCTTTCCCATTTACCTGTATCTCTTGGGGGAGAGGGCTTGAGGGACTTCAGGGCAAAATCATTCAGGACGCTCATTCTGGTAGTCTCCTTGCCATCTTAGAAGGGCTCTGGCTAAGCTGTAAGTGCATCTCATTGTGACTTTCCCATACAATTTCTCCCCTTTATCTTTCTAACATTGGTTTTGGATTAAGAGCTTCTCTTAAGGCAGGGTGGATATCCAGGATAATGTTTTGTCAACCAGAGCAAAAAAAAAATAAACAAACAAACAAAAAAACCCCTATAGTATTCCCAATTGGGCTGAGGTTCTTGCTGCCTCATATTTGCTGGTGTAATAGTTGTACCTACTGCACTACCTTAGGATTGACAGTGAAATTGTAATGGCTACTTTGACTTGTGCCACTTTATTTTGGTAAACACAATTTATGTAACTCTACCCAGGGTTGTGTTTCACAGGAGACATGATCTAGGAATTCAATGTTTATATACCGTAATGTGTTGCTATCTTTGTTCTGATCCTTTTGTATTTAAGCACAAGCTTTAGAAGACCTCACTTCTTAAACTAAAAGTATTTGTGCCTCTTTGTCTTATTGAGACTGAAGAATTAGAGGAGTTCCTCAGTTTCAAATAAGAATTCATCTTGGCCAGACTGAGGGGTCTGAAGATGGGGTCTGGTCCAGTCCTTTCCAGTGTTTTGCAACAGAAGTAGATGCAGAACAGCCAGCCACTGGGTAGAGGAAAATCTGCCGTCACTCTGAGAGACTCTGGGTCCTCCTACAAGCTCTTACTGGGTCCCTGAAGTTGGTTTACACTTCTAGACAGATATCCAGCTATGTTGCAAGAAGGGAATGGCTCTTTTTACCCTTAACAGTCCACACAAATAAGGACTGCTTGCTGCCAGAGAACCTGTTTTTCAGAGTAATGAAGTAAAGCCAACAGGATTGGTGATGAGGGCTTGCCTTTCCTAGACAAGATTCATACCAGGAGAGCGTGGTGCACAGTAGTCAACAGCTCTAACATTGCTGTAGCAGAATAACCATGAACCTGGGGTACTTCCTGGCCTGTGAGTACTATGGACATTTTTTGTAGCCTCTAGCAATGGCTTTTAGGTGGAGTCATTAAATGTGGTGCAAGAAATATATTGGTAAAATTTTAGTGGTGTGTGTGTATGCTATACTCTGGTTGAGAAAGTGATGTGATCCATATTAATGCACAGGGAGTTGAAGCCCTCCTAAATGTGCCTTGCATGTGTCTTTAAAAGAATTAAATTGCAGGACTAGATTATCCCGTAGTGAATGTCTGCTCAGAAAATGAATCGGGATGTAATGTTACATATACTGCAGATATTACGTACGTTGTTTTTGTGCCTCTGGTGATAAGCCTGTTCAGTTATGGGTAGCATAAATCTCAGTACATATGCCAGTAGAGTCATACACTTCTGTTGTTGCAGTTGCTGGGTTGTGCTGATATAAATTGAAGCAAGATTTGTCCATGTAAAAAGAAAATGTGTGTGTATCTAATAAAATTCCACCTTATTTTATGCTGCAGTTCAACTCTAGTGATTTCAGCAAAGATATGACTAGCATCAGGCTTTGGCTTTGCTGTGTGGGTTTGCAGGAGGCTTCAGCAAAGCAAGGCTTGCCACTACTCACTGCAAAATTTCTGTCACTGGAAAAAGTTGCTATATTCCCACAGGGGAAGACATTCAGTTAGATGTTGGTTTTCTGTTTGCAGCGATTTTCAAAGCAGCACAGTTGACAGATTTAACTGTCCCTCATTAATGGAATGTGAATGTGAAGCTGCTGAAAGCAGCTGAAGAACCGGGAGAGCTCTGAAATCTGCATGTCATTGGCTGCACTAACAACACTGAGAAACATCTGCACTGCCAGTCTCTCAGTTCTGCTGGTTACGCTTAATTATTTAGAGCAGAACAAGCATTTGAGTCCAGTTTTTATTTGCTTGGAGAGCAGATGCATTAACATTTTCCTGGTGATTTGTATAGATAAGGTAGTGATTCCAAGCATGGTTCAGGATGCAAGAGATGCTTTTGGAGACTTTCAGATACTTAAGTGAAGAACACAAAATGATCTTCCTATTTCATCAATCAGTATAAAATGCTGCCTATGATTAACATCTCCATTAAAAGTAATCTCTTGAACTGCTCAAAAAAATGTTTCAAGTGCAGCATATCGGTGCAGTAAAAATACAGTACCGGCCAGCACAATGTAGTGCCAACGTCAGTTTGCAGATTTGATGGCTACAGTGGAGACCAGGGGGGGATACTGCTGAACATAGGAACGTCTGTTTCGTTTCTTTTTTTTTTTTTTAATCTCTCCAAGGAGGAAGCAAGCATGTAGAAAATGGTATCCTTTTCTGGTTACAACAACTCATATTCATAGACGTTGTGCAGTGGAAACTGAAACTGTCATAGACTAAAACACACATGATGAGTAATAAAATGCATACATATCAAAGTAACATGATGTTCTATAACGTTTCATGAAATGTTTCAAATAAATCATATACAGATGCATATCATCCATTAGAGGGCAGGAACCTCAGGGTTTTTAATCCCAGGTTGGGCATTTATTTTGTCTTTGCTTGGAACAAATCTTTTGACTTTTCCTTTGAGTTATTGTCTCCAAGAATCACTTTTTTTCCTGACACTAGTGTTGTAAAGACCACTTAGTCATAGTCTGTAAAGTTAATTAAGGAAGAAAGGTTCTACAAAAGACAGGTGTCAGGTACAACTGTTATATGTTGTATATTTAAAACACATGCACCAGATAAGACTTAACTGTACTGAAGTGCCATTAATCACACAACTTTGCATGTCCCCCAGAATGGCACTTGGAGGTCAGTCTGCATTGCTCCAGAAAAGCACAAACCTGACCAGGTTGCAAATGCGATCTACTTAGTGAATCATGTGATGAGAAATATGGTCACAGTCAGAAATGACAGCATAAAAATGAAACCTTTGTACCCAATTTCTCTGATCTCATATTTGAGAAGAATCCATGTGGATTTTCTGATGGTGTGCTGTCCTGCTCTTCAAAGCAGTAGCCCCATGTTGATGTGCTCTAGCTGGAGAATGTGACCAGTAGTTATTGTCTGGAGGAACCCTTAGGGCAGTCACATCTCCCTAGTAAACACAAAGTACTTACGCTCCTAACCTACTCCCCTGAAATCACCCATGTCCTGGGCTGGTTCTCTCACAGCTGAACACACTCTTCATGCAGTGGTTGCCTACGTTTCAGCACTTTTACTGAACAAAATGCTGATAGTTTAGAAAAACTAGCACAGGATGACAATGGAATATCAGGTTTAGTTGGTTTGAGTGTCATGACAACAGTTTCTCTCATGTGAAGGCCTGTTTCAGAGACTGATGACACTAACAGTGCAGTACCATGAATGTATCGCCAACTTTACTTATTTGTTTCGATAGTGTGTTGAATCTTAGATGAAAGACAAGCTGCAGCATCCCTTGGATTTGTTGATCTAATCAAGCATAGTTTTGTTTTACAAAGAAAAACCAGGAGGGCTTTACATAAATGACTTTGATATTTGAATGTTGGAGGGAGTATTACTGGCTGGAGTGTCCACCCTGAGGTGTCAATGAGAGAAAGCACAACATATTTCATACAGAATCTATGGTGAGAAATAACCATGGAAAGGGTATCATTTGAGCCTGCCAGGTGGTGAAAACAGGCTCTTCCCCCTGCCACTTTCCATTATTGCAGCTCCTGTGTGGTGGGAGGAAAGCGGGGGACCAAGCAGCAGGACAACTGTGGGGTGTGAAGGAGCTCAGCTCTGTGAAGCAAGGAAAGTGCTGTGTGGCGTTCCTGTTCCTTCTGCATCCAGGCTATGGTCTAGGCCATGCCCAGATCATCACTGCCATTTTTTCAGCAGCAGAAGGAGGATGTGTGATTGCATGGCTCAGGGGTGCTTAATACTATCTCTGTGCTCTCCAACCTTGCAGAGATGGCTTATCTGAAACCTATGGAGCAGGTGCTGGAGGGACAAAGAAACTAATTTGAATGTTCTGGGCGTTATTAGATGGGCAAGAGGGACTCTGTTCCTCATTTCCACAGTTCTGCTAATAAAGTGTGTTATTGGTAAACCTGAGGATCTCCCAACCCATCTGCTGGAAAAAGAGCTCTTGGCCCCCTCATTAGAGCAAAGGAGTGAGAGCTGCAATCCATTATAGAAGTGCCAAGGGTGATGAAAATTAGTTCCTTTGGGCATTTGCCTTCAGGTTTTCTTTCTCCCCTCCCCCGCGAGGGAGCAGGAGAATAGATCAGAGAATAAGAAGGTATTAATTTGTGGCGGGGGGGGAGTGGAATAAAAATAAAGTAATGAAGGTACTGATCTCCTCAGACGTAGGGCAGCTGACCAATTCAATGGAAGATGGGAAGGACAGGTATAGGACTGAAGACATGCCAATCATGAAGCCAGGACAGCTGAAGAATAGGAGGATACTTAAGGCAGGGGACACCGAAGTTGTATGGAAATGTCTTCAGGAAGGCATATAATTTGGGAGAAGAAAGCCTAGATTAGATTAATTATATAACCACTCAGGTCTCAGTCAAGACACCAAGAGCAGACACTGGTGGGGTGGCTCAAGATGCCACCACTGTAATATGAAACATCTAGCCAAGAGGAAGAGTTCTGCTGCTAACTGAAGCTCTTCTTTAAATTTAGTGGAATTTGGTTGTAGTTGCTTCTTTTCCAGGTTACTGTAGCTAATAATTTTTGAGTTTGAGTATGGGAAAATGGATGGTACTATCTACAGGCTCTACTTCCCTCCTCCTAATTTTCCATACACATGTAATTTTCTCCTGCATTCAGAGTGAAGGTTTTGGAAGGCTTTCTTCTAATGTCCGTAGGGTCATTGGGCATCTATGTATAATTTAAGAGCTTGTCTTGTGCAAGGCAGTTTAGCATATGCAGCATTAAGCCAGTGACCCCAGCTCAAGTAAAAACATTCTACTACTTTTGTTCTAAATCTCTCTAAGATACTAATTTCAAAGTGCTTAAAAAGGGGATGTTTCTAAATAATGGGACCTGGGAAAGGTCTATAGGGACAGGACGGAGAAACTCACTTGGGAAGAGAGTAGGTCTTTTAAAGGAAGAGCTTAATTTCTCTGTTTAGAAGCTGCCAAAATTTCAAGAGGGGATTGATCTTGAGTTGGTTTTGGATTAGATTTTATTTCTGATTAATCTGTTCCTTGATATCTATGACCAGAAAAAACAGTTCTGTTTAAGTCTCTTGAGTGGTACTATAAAATAAACATTTGAATTTGATTTGAAGGAGTTAAACTATGTGGTCACACTTGAAGACACTATATTAAAGTGCTGACAGATGTCCAGGTCCACTTTCCTCCATAATTAAAGCACTACTTGAATAAAACCTGAAAGGTTGTTGCCAGATCTGTTCTTTCAACCTTCTTTCATTACATTTGAGGTTCAGGTTTTGTATAAACCTTGGCAGAAACTTGAGAACCACATTTGAATCCAGACTATATTTGACAAAAAGAAATGAGCATGGCTGGGCACTTGTGGCCAAGTACATGTTGGAGTTTTATGACTCTTTGCAATGGAGACTTCAGTCATCAGTTGTGGTGTTCTTTAAAAATTAGCTTCTTCCCCTTTCATCCCCAGAACTAGGATGTTTATAATATAAAATTTAAATATTTTTAGTTCTGTTGCAATATTGTACCCAAAGCTTTCAACACAAATATTTCTCATTCATCTGGTTCTCACTCAAAAGTGTGAACTTTTTCTATATTTGCTTCAAAACAGAATTTTTGATGTAAAATCTCAATTATTTTCCTGTGGATGCTCATTCTAACAACTTTGCCAAGCTGATGTGGTTTGTTCATGACCACATTTCACAAGATCCCCCAGAAATAAATCTATCTCCTCTACTGTGATTAGAATCTATCACACTTTTTTCTGCTGTATGACCTTGTAGCAAGGTCTTATCAGCCAAAGCTATGTTGTTTTATGCCTATTATCTTATATAAAATCCCTGACCGAGGTTTACTGACCCTTGCCTCCTGTTCCAGCTCTGTCAGGAGCAGGACTTCCATTAATTTGGAGTGCTCCTAGAAGTGGGGCTGGGGAACTGTTTCTACGCAGTTACTATGCTGTGTATTAAATTAGTTGCTACTTACTAAATTTTTGCAATGAGTGAAAGGTATTTGCAATGCTTCTGTCTGCAAGTGTGGATTAGGTACCTAATGTGCCCTCTGTTCCCTGGGAGATGCAGATGATGTGACATCCCTGGAAGGCAAGATAATCATCACTGAAGTCAGATAGAAAACTTGTTCTCTCTGCTGAGCAGAAGGGCATCTGAAAGGCTTTATTAATACTAAATAAACTGAAGACATGAAATACAGGTAGAGTACTGTGGCAGGGTAGGAAAAAACAACTGAGAACAAGTCTAGCCTTTTCCACTGATCTAAAAAAAAATGCAGGACAGGTATTTGTGAACCATCTGAGAGCATGCAACTCTAAAGCCTTCACAGCTGGGATGGACTGGGGGTTCTTGCCATGATGCTGGCATGTGGGATATCTACAGTATACGTTCATCTCCGTGGAACCTGCTATTAAGACTGAAGAGAGTCTATGCTCTTCTGAAATGAAATTTTCTTTTGTCTGTCTCAAAAGGCTTATGCACAATGCAGGGCTGGGTTGAATGCTGTATCCTGAGGTGAACTGTGCCTCAGGAAATACCCTGTAATTGTACCCAAACCGCACTGGTTATTGTCCTGTAGCAGTCATGTGTGCTTATGTTTTCGTTTAGCTGGGTGGGTGCTGTAAGATCGATAGAAGTTGGCAATCGCGCACTTTCAAGGGGGGGAAGGAGCAGTTATTCAGCGGTTTTGAGAATATGATTTGCTTGATGTCATATATTCATCTGCTACCTTTGTAAGGGAACTATTTCTGCTAGAAATTGTTGTGTTATGTAGTTATTTTTAATGCCTGCCCATTCTTAGTGCCTTTAAAAAGAAGGGACGTAGCCTCTTCTTCCTTTTCATTCATTAAAACCTTGCTTCTAATTGTGGAAGGGTGGTTAAATCGTGAGCAGGCTGGGGCTACTCCAATGTAATAGCACCATAACAGCTGAGTACCTACAAGAATATCTGTTTACTGTAAACCCATCCACAAGAATCCTAATAAACAAGACTGTATCTAAAAACTCTGACTCCTGACTATAAAGGGGAAAAAAACCTAACTGTGGGTCACTAGAAATACAAAAGAAATATTTACTTATGCATAGCATCAAACAGAAGGAAACGTCCAGATTTGTCCTGTAGAGCTGTGTGGATGCCCAATTGAGGGAAGGGGGTTTCCAGCCCGATGGACAGCATGCGGTTGGGATATCTGCCTTGGAAAGGGGGCAGTGCTGACATCTGGAGCCCACAAATGGGATCCACGCTGGGGGAAGAACTGAGTCTGAGTGAATTTTGGTACCTTAATGTTTGAGGTTATGGACTGGTGCTGGTAGGGAGCGCCTGCAGGCAACCATGCAAGAAGCTGTTGTGTTGAGCAATTAAACAAAAGCTTAGTGTTTATTCCTGTGGTGGGTTGACCCTGGCTGGATGCCAAGTGCCCACCAAAGCTGCTCTATCACTCCCCTTCTCAAGTGGACAGGGGAGAGAAAATTATAACAAAAAGCTCATGGGTTGAGATAAGGACAGGGAGAGATCAATCACCAATTCCCGCCAGAGGCAAAACAGACTCAACTTGGGGAAAATCAGTTTAATTTATTACCAATAAAAAGAGAGTAGGGTAATGAGAAATAAACCTAAATCTTAAAACCCCTTCCCCCCACCCCTCCCTTCTTCCTGGGCTCAACTTCATTCCCAATTTTCTCTACCTCCTCCCCCCAAGCAGCGCCGGGGGAGGGGGAATGGGGGGTGTGGTCAGTTCATCACATGTTGCCTCTGCTGCTCCTTGCTCCTCAGGGGGAGGATTCCTCATGCTCTTCCCCTGCTCCAGAGTGGTGTCCCTCCCATGGGAGGCAATCCTCCATGAACTTCTCCTATGTGGATCCTTCCCATGGGCTATAGTTCTTCACAAACTGCTACAGTGTGGGTCCCCTCTACAGGCTGCAGTCCTTCAGGCGCAGACTGCTCCAGCATGGGTCCCTCATGGGGTCACAAGTACTGCCAGCAAACTTGCTCCACTGTAGGCTCCTCTCTCTTCATGGGTCCACAGGTCCTGCGAGGAGCCTGCTCTAGTGTGGGTTTCCCACGGGGTCACAATCTCCTTCAGGTGCATCCACCTGCTCCAGTGTGGAGTCCTCCACGGGTTGCAGATGGATATTGGCTCCGCCAAGGACTTCCATGGGCTGCAGGGGGACAGCCTGCCTCACCATCGGCTTCACCATGGGCTGCAGGGGAATCTCTGCTCTGGTGCCTGGAGCACCTCCTCCCCCTCCTTCTTCACTGACCTTGGTGTCTGCGTAGTCATTCCTCTCGTGTATTGTCACTCCTCACTCCAGCTGCAGTTTGTGCCTCAGGTCGTGGGGTTTTTTTTGGGTTTTTTTGTTGTTGTTGTTTATTTTTTCCCCTCCCCTTCTTAACTATGTTATCCCAGAGGGGCTACCGCCATTGCTGATGGACTCAGGCTTGCCCAGCAGTGGGTCTGTCTTGGAGCTGGCTGGCCTTGGCTCTATTGGGCATGGGGGAAGCTTCTAGCACCTTCTCACAGAAGCCACCCCTGTAGCCCCCCCGCTACCAAAACCTTGCCATGCAAATCCAATATAATTCCTAACATGTTTCTGTTAGACTTTATATCATATTGTTATTTTGGAAATACTTTAATGCTAATACATGCTTAATGTTGTTTTAAACTTAAAGAAAACCCCACACCCTCAAAAAACCCAAACCCCCAAATGGCAGTGTATTACCTAAATTTACTCATGTGTTAGGCATTTTAAGTTTGCTTCACTGCAGTTTTATTTTTAGTTAGTTCCTAGTGAGAGTGAATAAACAGAAGGCCATACCCAAGCTTTCTACATAGGTTATCTTGGGCATAATTTTTTTTCTCTGCTGTTTGTAATAACTCCTAAGTAATGCCGTAGGTACTGCAGAAAATAAATAGTGCATGTTTAATTTATAGAGGAATGACCTAAGTATGACAACATAAATAGAAAACAGTGGAAAAAAATGTTGCTAGTTCAGATGCTGAAGGCAGTGTAGCTGAGACTGTCTGGAGCTGAGCAGGGAGGCAAAGCCCAACAGCTTACCTAGAACAGGGTTTGGAGGGCATGACTCCATGCCTTTTTTTCTGGACCTAAGTTGGCTAGGCAGAACCTAATTCCCTTCTCTGGAGGAATGCCTTAACTGCTGTGGGGGCACACCACAGGCTGTTCTAGTAATCCTTTGTGTCTAGAGAAGCAAATATTTGTGGAGACATGCCAAATTTCAGCTATGCAAATCTCCTCTCAGGAAAGGGAACACCCACAGTAACCATGTATTTACATTCCCAATGTGAAACCTCTGATGCTACTCAAATTCTTTTTTTTTTTTTTTTTTTCTATAACTCAGGCAGTCATTGTGTTGCAAATAGAAGTTATTAAATCTTTGGGCAACTGGAATATCTAAAGGTGAAGTTTCTTCCTTTCCTGCCCCAGCTGCAGACAGAAAGCTAACTCTTATTAGAACAGTATTCTCTAGGATCCTGTGGGTGAACAAAATAATGCAAAGAGATGAGTAACCCTGCCTATGGAGTTGCTAGAGGAAGTATTGGGAAACTGGAGTAGTCTCGCCTTCTTTAAAATGATCGTCTTTCTCTGTACAGACCTCCTGACATGCATGGAGCAGTCTCAGCTTGAAATGTGGTATCAGGACTCTCCAGGCTTTCTGGTTTTGTGTGTATCGCTTTTGTGTCACTAGGATATCATATTTTTGCCTGGCACCATGTGGTTTTTATACTGCTGCTAAAGCTTTGTGGGTGTCTGTTCTCAGCACTTCTTTTGATGACCTTTTTTTTTATTATTATTATTAACTTAACATCTGCATGGAAAACTGCAATTTTTGAGGCCAAACTGATTCTACTGGTCACCTTATGGGAGTTCATGAAAGAGCCTGGTTTGCAAGTCAAAGAAGAAATTTGTTCTACAATACTGTGATTATGTTTTCTTTACCCAAAAACTTTTGCAACTTTCTTGATGACACTCATCTGAATTTGTTTTACAGATGACTCAGGGCTTTGCTGTAAAACTAGTAAATTATCTAATTAGAATTGTACAAATTATTCTTCTGGAATAAACTGGAGTCACTTGGCCTTTGGGGGGTTGTGCTGGTGAAGTGATTTATGTTTTTGCTTTAAGGGCTTTAGATTCACCCCAGCCTACTCGTGACAGGGGGAAATGCTGGAGAGACAGCCTTGATGCTGCGCGAGCACTGCTCAGCAGTAGCCAAAACACAGGTGTGTTACCAACACCTTTCTAGCCACCAACACAAAGCACAGCACTATGAGGGCTGCTATAGGGAAGATTAACTCCATCTCAGCCAGACCCAATACCGTGGGATTCATCATCTTTTATAAACCATCTGTGTAAGATTTCTCTCTCTCTACAGTGACTGACTGGAGCAGAAGCACAGGCTGCCATTTTACAGTAAATACCTTACATTTAGTTGGCTGAAGGTGGGGGAGATTAATCTCTGGCTTTGCCACTCCTGTGTGGAAGAAGGATTTCAATTGCAAAGGAAGAATACTGCTGAACAGGATTAAGAAGGGTAGTATTAGGGCCTAAAGTGTCTTCTGGACTGATTATTGAAAGACATAGGGATAAACTTCTGGTGATTTTAGTAGGATAATGTTCTCCTTTTAAGACCAGCTAGCTCCAGCTGAGCCTACTGAAGTCACCTTCCAGCTAGAAGATCTCTGTCTGTGGTGCCCTGAAGTGGAGGGAAAGGATTGTTACCTTGAATAAATGCGTAATAAGTGGATGCTATGGAGTCACAGGGCTCAAACTTCTGTGGATGTGGCTGGTGGTGGAAGTTGAGCTAGGCTCTGCTCAGGGCAGCCACACATTTGAGAGGTAAACCAGTATTTAATAATGATGAAGACTGAACACCAGTGCCCCTTACTTTCTTCTACCACAACACGATGTGGTCTACCTGTAGTCTGCTGTTTCTGTGATTTAAAATCATCTTCCTCCACCTCCCATCACTCCCCTCTGCTGTCAGTGGTGGCATTTTCCAGATCCCTTCCCAGGACTTAACTCACATTCTGAGCCTGAGCAGTCCTGCCTGTCAAGCTTGTGTTAAAGAGTCTGCCTTGGGTGGGAGATGATATACAGTAGTCTCCTTTATTTACAGGAATGTCTCTTTAATGAGAAATACCCTCTAGAATTTCCCCCAAAAGAACCATCTGGCTCCTGTACTCGCACGTCCCATTCCCCAGGACACCCATGGAAAGGGCATATGGATTTCTCACTGTCCTGAGTGAAAAATGTTCCTAGTGAACATAAATTTTCTTCTGAAGTTCATAGGTATATTGGGATCTATGGTCTTTTTGTGTGGTTTGGAGTGCTGCTCTGCTCTTTGCCTCTGAAAAAGGGATTTGATATATAGTGGTTCTCTGTGAAAAATGGTAATACATGATTTATAATGGTATTCAGCCGACAACAATTATTTCCCAAATGCTCATTTAAAAAAAAGTGCAGGAGGAGTCTCAAGCTGTCTTGACAGATTAGAGGCCACCTCCACCGTACCCAAAACCTTAAGTTGTGGGAATTTGTGGGAAGATCTGGAAGAGAGATGGGTTTGCTCTGCAAAATTTGACAGAGGCACCCCATAAGCAATACAAGACCCCCTGGGAAAAGCTGCAACTCTTTATGCACCCTCCCAAAGGGGCCGAACAGGCTGTGGGGCTTCCCTCCACCTTGCCCTGCCCTCCCCGCCAAGCACCTGTGAAATTCAGACCTGGATTACAGTGCCTGGGCTCTGAGCAGTGGGTTTGGTCCAGCCTTTGTCCGTGGAAGCTGCTGTTCTTTCCTAGGTCAGACAGCACGCTCAGCAGCAGCGCTGGCCCGCAACCCTGAGCACTCTGAATGCATTATGTACTGTGACTTCAGGATGCATCTCCTCCTGCGTTTGGATTAATCCAGATATTTTCTTATTTCCACGAGCGCTCTGGGGATAACTTTACTTCTGGCTGCCAGAACAAATGGTTTGGGGCTTCTGAACGCTGCTTAGAGTTGGGAAGAGCAGTTGCATGTTAATATTTTGTTGTTGTCGTTCAGTAGTCTCCTTCATCTTGCATGTCTGATAAGATCTGTCTCTTTCTGCTTAATATCATTCCCTTGGTGTGTGAGTTGGTGTCAGAATGAAAATGTATAGGTGCCCCTTATTCTGCCTCCCTCCTGCCTGCTTAGTTGGTGCTAATGTCTTGTCTGAGGGAAACAGACCCCTTAGGGTGAATAAATACCTCTCTAATAAGGGGGAAAAATATTTCACTTTCCCTGATGCCAAAGGGGTGTGCCTGCAACAGCAGCAGGCCACCACTGCCTGATTCTCTGCCAGCACCTCCTTAGCCCGGCATTTCCTAGGTGGGGAGCTTTTGGCTTCAGTGTTGTGTTACTTGCAAAGATAAGGAATTGTGGCCTTTTATCTACTGACTAGGTATAGCAAGTTTCTCTGGTTAAGAATATTTCATTAGAAATTTCTCCCCGTGTGCTGCAAACTGTTGTCATAACAGTGTCCAGATGCGCCTTTAAAACTGTCTTTATCCATTGGTTTTGATAGCCTTCCTTGGCAACCTACCCTCTGTGCTGAACACTGTATGCATTATCATGAGGAGTTCTGCTTGAGTACCTCAGTCTCTCTGGGTGTTTTCATTTTTTTTGGTGAGAGTCTCAATAAACTAGGAAGCACCAACTTATTTCATGTTGCCCAGGGCTTTAGATTTATAGTTCTCTGGTCAGGGACCAAACAAGTTAAAATAAAACCCAGTTGTTTTGCCTTATCTCACTGGTGAAACACTATCTGCAGGAGCTGAATTCATCCTCTTGTTTCTGCTGGGTTAGCCATTCATTATTCCCCCTGCCTTTTCTATTCAGTGCATCCCTCTCGCACGGCAAAGCTTTTCCATGCTTTGATTGAAACTTCCTCCCATTTCAGCTGTGCTTTACCAAGAGTATTTTGTCCTGAGGAGTAAAGGAAAGATGCAGCTCCTCAACACTGCCTTGCGAAGCTCATGCTGAGAATTCTTGTCTTCATACAATAACAGCCTTCCTAAGGAAGGCAGTCAGAACAGCTCATGTCATCTGCGCTGCGTAGGGCAATGGCATCGCTTGGGCTGTTTCGATGTCCTTTGTTAATGCACCCTCTGGACCTATTTGCATTCATTCATACAGTGGGAAATTGTAAGGGCTTCATGAGACCTAGAACCAATAAAGCTTCTCAGGAGGGGATTCCTGGGGGCCTATGTGTTTTCCAATTTGGGAGGTTTGCAATGTTTTTTTTTTTCTTTGCTTGCAAATACTTCTTACAAACACTTAACATCAGGCTTACATTTTTACTTTTTTCTTAAATTACATTTAGAAGGCATATTTTGAATTTTCAGCAGGATTTTTCTTTATGGTACTCTAGTATCACAGCCACAGATAAACCAAATGTTTAATCTTCAGTTTTTAAATTATCAGCAAACTTTTTCTGGTATTTTATTTTCCTTTTTTCCTAATGATGTACAAATAACTATTAAAAAAGGGATTTTCCTTGTCTTTCTCTTATCACAATCTTTTATCAATGGTTGCTACTGCTTCTGACCGCTTGCTGCGTCCTGTATGTGACTTTTATATCAGCGTATTGGTTTGAGTGACCTGGGTGCTGGCATCCCTTTGGTACTGACAGAGCTGGACTTGTAACCATAATCTGTCTCAGTAATGACACATATTTGTTCCAGGGGAGTCCTTAAGTTGGGCAACTTTGTCATCTTCCTGCCACCTTGCATCTGTGGCTTGCAGCAATACCAAGGGGAGTTAGGTTCAGCAACCCACAAGCCTGCTTCATCCTTGTATATTTGGAGATGTGGTTTCTAGATATGCTTCTTGTGTCCTACTCTGCTTTTCTGATTGTAAATCTAAAGCCTTCCTCTTGTAAATCTATTTCTGATGCAAGTGCTACCATCTT
>VZTL01049749.1:0-10562 GCA_013400535.1 Scopus umbretta | reverse complement strand
AAAAAAAAAAATCAAACCTAAAAATAGCTCCAAAAATGACCGAAGTACTGAGTCTTTTGTATCAAATGCTTGTTGCCACCAGAAGAGAACTGTTGCATTACCTACTAGAAAGAGCACAACGGACTACCCTAGATTGTGGTCTTGCTTTTGTTACATGAAGTCATTTTCCTGTTTGCAGTTGTATTTCCTTTAATTCCAGTTGCAGTGGCCTGTGGGTAAAAAAAAAGAGCATTTTTGTTTTCTGATGATTACAGTTTAACCATGGCATAATACTCTGATATTTACGCTGGGGTAAATGCTGCTGCTGTTGTGAGGCAAACATGTCTCATAATCTGGTGTGGACCTCTCAAGTGTCCAGCATATGGGAGAGCCCCGATACCCCCACAGAGCCAGGGAGGAGGAAAACTGGGAAGAGAAATCCTTGGGTTGCCCAGGCTAATAGCCTCTATCTGCTGCATGCCCAGAAAAATGGAAAGCTCTGCTCATCCTTTTTCCTAAATGACAAAAGAATCTGACCCTTTAATCCTCTTTCTCTAATTACCTTACATCTGTACCTTGCTTGATTTGGGCCTTAATGCAGCAAAGCTTTTTAAGCGTGTTAAAGTGTTTTCCTTAATCAGGTCCTTGGGTTCCAATTCAAATTCACCCGGAGGCCTTTCTTCCCTGTTTTGGACAGTGGTTCCGCATTTCCAGACAGAAGCAAAATATGGTAATTTTCTGGCCTCCTTGGCATGCCTCACAGAAACCTCTCTTATCAGTGCTTGAAAGCGTTTTGGCTCTTTTTCTCTAAGTGTGCTGGCAATAAAGCTGGTCTGATATGTATGTACAGTCAGGACAGACCTTTCAGTAGAGCTTAGGAGCTGCTGCTCACTTTGCTGGGAGTGCTCCAGGGTGAGCCTCCGACATGCAACTGCATCCTGCTGCCTCCCAGGCTGCTCATCACCCTCCTGCCTGCTACAAACTGGCAGCACCTTGCATCTGGCCATGCAGCCACGCACCTTTCCTCCTTTTCCAAGGCAAAGGACTCCGATTCTTCATGAATATTTGCTTCAGTTTTCATGCTACTTCACAGCTCCTTCAGCAAGTTGGTTTGCTGTTTGGCCACCCCAGGTTTTGTTCCCAGCATCTTCTTCTAGATGTACCGGTTAATAGTGACACCTCTCCTGTTTTGCACCACCTCCCTTTGTATCGGGTGCCAGGCTGGTTTCCAGCAGACTTTGTGTGGTGCAGTTGTTTCTTGCTGCAGGCAAGCAAGTGCCAAGCATATTTAGCCTGTTTCTGCCCGTGGGTATGACCCTCCTGTGCCTCTGCCCTGCCTCACCATCTCTCTGCTCATCCTTTTCCCTGGTCTCCTTCTCTAGCTAATTTGTTCCTAAGACTTGCACCCATCTGCATGCAAGAAATGACTCTCAGAAAGGATGCACAGGACTCACGGTATCTGCAAGCAGTTGCTGTATTGCCTCTGCTTCTAAGCAATGTTTCCCCCCATCTCCATGTCTATCTTCTCTACTGTGACTGCAGGGCAGAGATCCTCTCTCTTTTTTCAGAGGGGATCATGATTTCAGTGGAGCCCTACAGGCTTCTGTGTAATACGGGGTAATATTTGCTTTAATTTAATTAACTATTTGCATTCTCTTGGTGCGTTGTAATCGGCTCTGAAGATTTTGTGTTGCTAGGCAGGTTGCTATTGCTGAACAACCCGATGGTACTAAAGAGCAATCCCTAACCTTTTAAGAGGGGTAGTTCGGGCAACGTTGAAGAGCGTATCATGATGTGTAGCATATTCCTTCTATGGTAAAGCTGGATAATTTATACCCCTATAGAATGTTCTGTATGAGGGTCTGTGTGCTTTTAAAGGGAGCTTTATGAATCTGCTCAGGTTTTATAGAATTGCATGGGTGTTGTCCAAGTTTAAAATTTTATTGGTCATCTTCATTGTGACAGAAAATTGAGTTTCCCTTTTATTAGGCTATAATGGTGGCTGGTATATGTCATACCACTCACAGTAAAAAAAATAAAACAAAGTCTATTTTAAAGTTGGAGACTCTGCTGTATTTCATAATTTCACCGCCCCAAGGAAGTATCTTAAAATTGCTTTACTGCTTTTGAAAGAAAAATGTTCTGGCTGGACTTGGAATTGAAGTGGACTGTTGTATCCCTATTTCACATTAAAGAAGCTAAACTGTAAGGAAGAGCAAAATCTGTGGCAGAGAGCCATAGAATACAAAGTGCGCATGAATGCAGAGAAAGGCTCTCTAATAAAAAGTGTGTGGAAACAATTTCACTGCCTCTTTATCCATACCATGGCCTGTGGGCATACAAGGCAACAAAGGACATCCCAAGGTAATTGATACAGGCCAAAAGAGCACCCAGAGTGATAGAAGCATGTGAAGGTGGTCATGCCCAACATCAGAGAGATGTGACACATGCTCAGATTTGCAGGCTGCAGCTTCAGAGAGCAACTTCTATTTCTCCCTCATGTTCAGATTCCCTCTTTCACCTTGGACCTTACTCCATCTTGTGCTGAAGTTGAGAGCAAAGCCCTGGCTAAAGGTGACAGAGCATGTTTGGTCCTTTACCTCCCCAACTATTGGCCCCTGGGTTGAAAGAAAGGGGTAGTTTCTTCCAATTTTTCCCCTCTCTCTAGAGAGCAGCAAGCACTTTGGCATCCAGACTGACTTGTTTTTTCTGTATCTTTATGGAATTTAACATGTCAGCTCTGCATCTCAGCTGGGACTTTGAGGTGTTACTGTGATATTATCACAATCGTTGCAGGCAAATGGATAAAGGATTCAGGGTTCAGTAGATGTTTTCTCTTGGGTTTGGCCACCGGCATCTGCCTGCACGTGTTCTGTTGCCATAATCTTGTCTGAGTGCGTTGCAAGTGCCCATCATTTACTTTTGGGATTCACTGAACACATCATTAAATTACTTCTGCAGGTTAATTGAAGAAGCTACATGAGTTCAGGCGTTAGGATGAGCTGAGTACTAATCCCCTCTGTGTGTTTTGAAAGCCTATCTCGAAATCAATAAGTATGCAGCTATTCTCCCCTTTTAAATAAATATTGCCGCAAAGGGCCCAGTCCTTGCTGGTATAGACAGTGCTTCTTGGGCTGTTCTTGTGAAAGTGTCTTTTAGAGGAGGACACAAAAGGGAAAACCATAAACCCAAAGAAAAACACTTTCATAGAGTGACTCAGAATAAAATCAAGCAGGTTGCGGAGGAAATGATGCCTGGTTTAGTGTACTTTAATTAATCTATTTTAGGTTTGCATCACTAATTAATGTCTTTTATGGTTCACATTACTGCATGCAAGTGCATATTTGTAACATGGTAGTTTGTCCAAACTGCTAGCATATCCTTGTAAAATAAATAAGTAGTCATTAGTGCCTGCAGTTGTTTTCTGTGAATTTCCAATCTTTCAATGACTTTACACGAAATGCAGAGTAGCTGTGGTGGGAGACAGGAGTCTCTGCGTGATCAGCAATAACTAGAGCTGCTGGTAGCTCGCAGGTTGTGATCCAGTAGCATCCTTGAGCAAAACTCTTGCTTTTGGGAACTTTAACTCTTTAAAAACACCCCTATCTGATGACCAGTATTTGTGAGAGTGTAGGCGTAAGCTTTGTGCATGTACCAAGGCAGAGGATGGGTGATGGTTTTCACCATGGATGGAGACACCATGATGCAAGTCTCCCAGCTACAGGAGTGAGTCAGAGTAGACATGGAAACATCAGAACTGACTGTCCTCCTGGATGTTGCTAAGGTAAAATCCATCCCCGGCAGCCAAGAGTTTGCATAGCCCTAGAAGGATCCAGGGTTGGACAAAGTGCTTTAAAGCTCATTGGTTTGCTGTGACAACAAAACCCTTTTGAGGTCTTGCTTCAGGTCCAAATCTATTGGGTGTCTCTTCTTCCACTCCCAGCTGTGGTTTCTGGTGCAAGGTACAGGACAGGACTCGGTCTTTAGGCACTAGAATAATCCAGCTTCCAAAAGTAAAGGCATCGATAGATCAGATACCACTTTAAGCCTGCTCATGGGGGGCTGCCTTCATCCTAGCAGATGATTGAGACTGGCTGGCAGATCATTGGATTAAAATGCTCTGATGCCCAATATTTTATTAACAGGGAAGGAATGAGATTGATGCACAAATTGGTTTGGGTAATCTGAATGCAGAGGCTGTGTTTAACTGAGCAGCAGGAAAAAGGAGGCTTCCATATTTCTGACAGGATCTTAAAGAGGCTTTGCAAATCCTGGGGAATCATTGATATCTAGCTGGAGAGAAGCTAAGAAAAATGAATTGCTGCTGTCCAAAGGGAGGCCCTTTCACTGCCAGTGGTGTGCAGCATGCTGCCTCCAAAGAAAGGATGAAAAGAGGGAAACAAAGCGTGTGTGTGAGATGCATGAAGAATTAAACCTCTGGATAACCTCATGGCAGTAAATCACTTGCCCCAAACACTAGTACTTCGTTCCTCAATGTGCCATGAAATCTTGTAAAAGCAGGACTTCGCACCCTGGTATTCGAAGCTGAGGCCTTACTTAAGTGCATAAAATAGGAGATTTTTGGAGAAAACTCTGCAGGACCATTACGTACCACAGGCTGTACCTTCTTGTGGTGTTCCAGTCAAAACTTCCTATGGTTGGGGTGAAACAGGGGAAATGCCTTTGACATGGCATTTGGGGTACACCAAAAATTTGGCATATGTTTCACGCTTAACTTGAATGTCAACTAGAAAATCAAATTCCATCCTCTAGGGACCAGCCTCAGTTCTGCATATTTATGACAAGCCAGGACCTTCCTGTGCAATGTAAGGTCTCTTTTCAGACCCTTGTGCATGACAATGTGGCTTAATTGTAAAACGCACTCATTAGTTACTAAATAGCTGAGATAACTGTTGCTATACAGTGGTTACAGGTAATGCAATGTTCCAAATTAAATTATATATATGCTGGAATTCAGCCAGAACGAGTACTTTAGGCAACCTTTCCTCTACCTCCCTGTGCTCGTGTCCACTGCTTAGCACAGCAGAGACTCAAAGCCAGGTGCAGCCCATGTGTTTGGATAGATCTGTTCCTTTGCACTTCCTTCAGTAGGAAGGGCAGAAAGGCTTGCATTTTCAGGTACATGAAGGAATTCAGTGCCCTTCTTAATGCTGTTTTGTTAAAGGACTTAAACAAGATAGCTTCTTGAAATCAAATTGGTTAAAATTATTTTTTGATTCTTTTTTTTTAATTTGGACTAAAATGCCTCATAAAAGTCTGTCTCTGTGAGATGCATTTTGGTCTTTTATTTGTTTCTCTGATATTACTTTATTTACTATTGTATGGCAATAATGTTGAGGACCAGGATCTTGTTATGCCTAGAACAAATGCAGTTAAAGAAAAAAAAAAACTAACAAAACCAAACTCTCAACAAACTAATTCAGTATTTTTCTCTAAGTAAGCACCACAATGCAGATAGACTTTAAGAAGGGCTTGAAGAAGGGTGTTGCATTTGTCAACAGGGTGATTATAAATACCCATGCATGCTGCCTATGTAACTTAGTAAATGGGAAACCATGGGGCAATATCACTGCAGGAAGAGAACTGGGGCTGTAGAGAGGAGAAGTGGTAGGGGAGGTCACTCAGGCCCTGAAGAGTTCTGTGTTGAGGTAAGGGGATGAAGAGGTGCAAATATGGATGTGGTGGCTCTGAGTGAAGCTCTAGGAAGAGACTGATGGCAGTGCTGCTGGGAGCTTGCCATTCATCTACCTGTCTGTGTCTCAGACTGACAGTCTAGCAACCATCTTGTACTTCAAAGAGAAGGGAAGTTTCTAAGATGAACAGATTCATACAAAAGCAAAAATTCTGCTTTTTTCAGGAAAGCCCCCCTTGTCTGCATCATCTGTGCAGAAGAAGCTGCTAGTTTGTGGTGCAGCTTTACAAAGCCCAGCTCCTGATGGCAGAGCTCTGAAATGGGCTCAAAAATGCAAACAAATTCTTCTGCCTCCCATATCTTTTTCTGATAGTGGCTGCTCAAATGTCCCTCATTTGAGGCAATAAAATGTGGTTTCTAGCTGAAGCTGAATTGTGGTGTATAACTGCTGTAGAGTGATGAGTTTTGCTGCATGAAAACACAGTTCTAGGTAATTGCATGCATTTCCCAAATGGTGTTAAATCTCAAAGCCAGGTGCAAATTCTAGTAATGTCCTCTGTCCTTCAGGCTCTAACGGAACCACAAGCTCCAGCCAATTGTAACCACATGTAAAACAAAATGGTGCAAATAGCTATGTTATTTATCCAGTGTTGTACCAACGCTTCCTGACCAAACATTGAAGTGTCAATGTGTTTGTGACACAGGGATGCTGGCTTGAAGGCAAAGGGATGGGGCAGGCAGACATGGTGTTGGGCTGCTGCCCCTGCACAACCAACTGCTCCGAAGTGCGACCCATTGCAGGCAAGGGGAATCAGGCACAGAGACATACCTGTTGTAAGTTCAAGCAAAATTGTGCTTTGAGGTTTGCTTCATTTCAGAATTAAAGCTTGACCGTAAACTGGATAAAGTGAACTTTCATACGTTTTACCTGTAGGCATCCCTGAAACTGTAGAGACAAGGCAGATGGGGAGGGAAATGAGAAAATACAGGGCACTCTGTTTTAACAGAGTTGGAAGATCAGCAGTAGATGAGAGTGCAGAGTGTTTCGGAGGGTTGCTTTGATGCATTGGAGGCAGGCTCCCGTCCTTGGACTTCCCTGCCAGGCTGTAAGCTGAGCGCTCGCGATGGCTTTGGTCAGCGGGTACCAGAGCCGCCCTCCCGCAGGAGTAGCAGCGGAGGGGCTGTGCCTGGAGAGCTGCGAGACTCGTGACCTTCAGCTCAGCTCCGGGGTTTGATTTCCTCTCTACTGTGGGAGAAGCTTTGTCTGGTTTATTTTGCTCAGTCAGCACAGAAATGTGCACATCTATTTTTCCAGCCTGAGACCATTCTCGTCTTTAAGTCTTACTGAACAAATGCGATATTGTTCACTAGTTCTGAGAGCCATTTGTTAGTGTAAAAAAAAGAAAAAAACCCAAACCAAGCCAAAAAACCCAAACCCAAAACTCCTTTCTCCCTTGTAGCAAAGAAAGTTACAGAAGTAACAACTGGTTTAACACTCTCTTGTTTAAAAAAAAAAAATAATAATTCTAATAAATGTTTAACATTTTAACAAAGTTCAGTACACGCTCCAGCAGTACTGCATCTGTGTTTCCTCTGCTCTTTTTTTAAGCTTGGCATACAAAGTACCATTTAAATACCATGGTGAAAAGGGCAAGCATTCGATTTAATGCCTTTGAAATTATTCTGGAATTAAATCCTGGGCAATATATCTCAGTCGAGCAACGTTGCATGTAGCCACATGCAGCTAATGAGCCATCAAAGGCAATGCTTTAAATCCCCATGCACAGAGTACACAGATCCTTTATTTTTGCTGTCATAACACAAATCACCCACCTTGATTCTAAATCAAACACAGGTAAAAGGAAGGGGAAAAAAAATAAATAAAACAAAAGGAAAAAGGAGGGAGTAACTTTGGTGTTAATTGGAAAGAAACAACAGTCGGGATTTCTTTCAACACCATTAATCACCTCTGCTGGAACATCCTTCACAACTCAAGCTTTTCTTGTCCTTGTTGCTGTTTTCCCCTCTTTGACATGGTACAAAATGTACATACTCTTTGTTGTTCTTGAAAGCCATTTCTCTCATGCTGTGGTGGAAGGGCTGAGAGTACGGCCCATTACAGCTCCTTTTGGTCTTGGCAGGACCGCAGGTTTTCTGCCTTCATCTTCATCTGCCCTGAACTTACTGGTAAGGGCATGGCTGCTTCGGCCCAGTGGGTTGCATGGGGGATTTATCTTCTGCATTGTCCAGCGCAACAAGGTTGAGACCTCAAGGATATAATGCAATGAAAATAAAAAGTTAGAATGGGAGGATGCAAGATGATATTTGTGTACAGAGTCAAGATATGGGTTCTGCCAGTGTTTCCTTGCCATGCCTTGTTTTCCCACACGCAAAATGAACATATGCAACAGCTTTGCATCCATGCTGGTTGCCTGCAGGCTGCTTAATGGCCAGTGTAAAATGAGTGATGGCTGTTAGCCAGCTCCATAACTACTGGCATTCACCTTGCTAAAATCCTTGAGGTACCTGGAAGGAGGAGGCTTTGCTCAGGGCTACCTGGGGCTCCTGCAGCCCTCAAGCAGAGGAGCAGTGCTGGGAATGTATGGAAAGCCACATGGGTGGCCTTGGCCACTTTGATTTTCACAGGGAGTATGGGGAGATCAAAGCAGGTTGTCCCCAACCTGTTTTCCATTTGGTTGAGCTATCTGCCAGTAAGACAGCTGAATGAGCACTGGTGGGGGTGTGTGTATTTTTTTATAATTTTTGTTTTAATTGTTAAAGGTGAGAAGTCATCACTGCACGTAAGTGGGTTGATAGCTGTGAAGTAAGGGGCTGTACACTCCACATGTGCTGTTCCCAGCACCTTTTCTTGACTGGTTTGTGTTTTGGACAGCTTTGTGGGCTAAGTTTTTAATGACTCATGTCAGATATCCTTTAATTGCGTGATGATGATGATGGAAGCTAGAAAATGAGCAACTGTGAGAAGCACCCATTTAAATTGGGTGAAAGATGTTTGTAGGCTAAGAGGTAGTGCTTGCCTTAAACACTTGAAATGCCCAAGGTAGTTAAAAAAGTGGGAGCAGGGAAAGGTTGTTATTGCCTCTACAGCTGCATCAGTAGAGCACGGAGGAATTAACCTGTCCAGATATGTTAGGGAGGGGATTACTTAAACCCAGCGTTACCCACAGAAGTGTGTTTGAATGCTGTGGCTCAGTATCTGCAGATGCTGCTCCCATGTACTGTGAAGCCACGTGTGTGTGGATCACGTATGCATGTGGAAATGCGCTCATTTGCTGCACTATTCTCAAGTGGTGAGTGAAGAAGCCTGAGTTAGAATTCATAACTATGATAATCCTTTAAAAATAATTAATAATCTAGTAAGCAATAATGAAAAATGCTTAGGAGATTGGAGGAGAGATCTGTACAAGTCCTTCAGCCTGCTGCATTAACCATGGTATTCCCAAGCTCTTACAGTTTCTCTGCAATGCAATTTTTGAGCAAAACAATGTTTGTGCATTCTTATTTAAATGTTATCATTAGTCTTCACTAACAGAGTGGTTAAGAGGTTATAACATTTACCAAGCTTTGAATTATCTCTGGTTTAGATCCTTAGGCGATATGACTCAGACTTTGTGAGATGTTTAACTTTCTGGCAAAAGAAGAATAGAAAATAAATCAAGCTTTACTATTGTAACTAAAGTAACATTTTCTACTTTGAAGTATATTTGTCTATATGTGTACGCATGCATTTTTATATAGCATACACAAGTCTTTACGTTTTTTTCCTATAGTGGAAATTCTATATTCAAAAAAAAATCATATTCAAAAGAAAGGCATCAGTGGAGACCGATCATCTTTGTATTCAGCATATGTTAATGTGATGAATAGAGATATTTTTCCCGCACCATTGCAAATATTTATAAACTACACATCACTGCAATTTACTTTAAAATGTATTTTCTCTTGCAGGGGTTTCCTCTGTTTGTCATGGTATTTATCCAACTGGGAAACACTGAAAAATGGGAATGTGTTAACAGAACAAGCTGGAAGGATACAAATCATTCTCTTTCTGCCCCTCTGTGGGAATAATGTGAATATTTATAGATCTGGAAAGCTTTCAGGAGTCTTTAATAAGTGAGAGCCAAACCATTCTCTTTGTGCTGATGCCATTTCTTGCTTTGACCTGAACATCCATCAGCCAGGAGCTGTAGCACCAAGGAGACTGAATCAAATCAGTCATCTATACTTAGTCCAAATTTGTGCTTTTTTTTTTTTCTATTAAAATTGTGATAGAGCAGGAGCAAAGGTGCAGAGCCCTGCAAGGATAACATTGTTTACAGCACACAGCAAAAATGATACTTAAATGCAGTCATCCTGGAGAGGGGGAAGGTGGGCTTCTTGCTTTTAAACACTGCTGTCAAGTTGCATAGGTCAAATGTGAGACCTATTCGACTGGCTTGTCTCACGCAGCTAGCAGTGTTCCCTGTGCAACATTTAGCAGTGGTTTCCAGGCCTCTGTAGCGGTCGCCTTTTGCCAAACTGTTTTATGGGGAAGGTGGTAGGATTTTATGAGAAGTGAAAATGCACTGATAAGACGAAAGAGGAGGTTCCAGTGAGCTCCTCTGGCTTATTGAAGCCAACTGATGGAGTGGGGAAAGGAGGAGGGTTAACACGAGCCGGTGGGAAAGCAGAGAGCAGAAAAAGCACTTCAAAGCAAAGGCTGAGCAGGGGTCAGAATCAGTGTCAGGTCCAAAGAGAAATGGAGAGGGGAAAACCTGAACTCCCTGTGCCTTCCCTGACAAAGAGAGCAGTGTTGGGTACTAGAGGGAAGAGTGGAGGTTGACTAAAACAGACACACTGCAGGGAAGAGGAGGTTAGAGAAATCTGGGGAAAAAGAAAAGTCATTGAGATTTTTAAGAAAAAGAAAAAA
>VZTL01049745.1:8580-19681 GCA_013400535.1 Scopus umbretta | reverse complement strand
ATTATACTTTCCTCATTTTCTGGGTGCTTATCCTGACACATTTGGGTCAGATTTACCCTAAACGCTGAATACTCAAAGCTGCAATTAAATCAATGACAGCAATACTTTGAGAATACAAAGATGGATGCAATGCTGTATTTTGGTTTTTTTAAAAAAAGCTCTTAAAGAGCTCAATGGACATCCACACCAAACACAAATTTTCATCTTACTCCCAGGCATCAATTCTCCATCCATAAAACAAGAAATACCCATTTCCTTTCCCTGAGGCATAATGAAATACTTGTAAGAAAGAGCAACGTTCAGCATAGGTCACAAGGGTGAACTAATCAGCTTACAGCGCTCTTGTTCCTGCGGCCAGCACGGCTCCTGAGGGGAGAAGGTGGCACACGCGAGATGGAAAGGTAAGCCCACATCAGTTACTTCGGTAACTACTGTGAGAAGGTGTGCGAGAAGAGTATGGCCTCTCCTGGGACCTAATCACTGATCAGAAAGCCCAATCAGTACGTTTCCAACTAACACAGAGTAGTCACTTTGGTGGAGAATCACTAGAGGAAGGGGGGCACACAGATGTAGGACTGTTACCAAGCAAAGGTAAGCATGATAGTAAGACTGAAGAGCAGAACACAGGTTACCACCATGATGTTGTAACAGCACTGTAAGAGATTTGGCTTCTTTTCTCAGCTCTGCCACTGCTGTTGGGCAAATTGTTGTCTTGGCAAATAAATCATTCCCCTTCTCGTATTTCCACTTCCTTGTATTCCAAACAGGGGCAATGACCCACGTAGGATTTAGGTGTGCAGAAAGCAGTAGGAACTATCTATGAGGGCCTCATAGATAACCTACTGGTAACGTTACAGAAATTTCACAAAGAAATATATTTCAGGGCGGGATTAAACAGAGCACAGTAAGAGAACACACATTATGCAATGAGAAGAAAGCAAATTACAGAGCAGCTGCTTATTCAATGAGTAGGATGTATCCTGTACGTTCAAAAAGGTAGAGGCTTCTGGGTGAGAATATTGCATTCATGTATCATGAAAGACAACATATAACATTAAGGTACAATATATTAGTAATATAGTGATGCACATACACTTAGGATGGCAAAATTAAGGTGGCATAGGTAAAGGTCAATGCTGCAATTTTAACGTTTGCGTGCTTGACTTATACCTAAAACTGTTCTTTTAAGAGCATGTTTTTCTTGCCTGTAATATCTTTACTTCAGCTTCACTGTTTTTCAAAAGGCCATATACATGCATTAAAGAAAAACAGTAATTACAAAAAAAATCAAACCACTTAATTAATATGTCCACATATTATAAATAACATTGGGCAATAAGCTAACAGAAATATAATCAAGAAGATTTTGACCCAAAAGAGTTGAAGATAGCAGCGAAAACGGTCTCAGAGATTCTGGAAGACATCCCTCATTTACATACATGACAGCATAAGGAAACCTTTCAAACCGTAGGTGAGGAGGACCTGGATAATGGACACAAAATGGATCTTACAGAGCACAGGCAGTACTTCTAGGTCTTCCTTCGGTATTTGAAAGCATTATTTCAACACAGGTTTTCAGGCTGTGAGGGCAATGCGAGTATTTTAGAATACAGGAACCATTCTCCTAAGTTGCAATTTCAATTTTAGGACATCATCATGCACTAAGTACATATTTTTTTCCCTCATTTCATTATGGCAAACTTATTCAGGATAAGATTACTTTCTGTGTAACATTTAGAAACAAGTTCTGAAAAATATTCTTGGCTTTCTGTAGACTAACTTATCACATGGTGGTACTAGCAAGGAACATTTTCCCATCTAAACCTGCTGAGAAGGCAGTGTCATATCCCAGCGTAACTTTATTTTAATGCATACTTACTGCATTTCAGTTGTGTTTCAAACTTACCCTTCACCTACACATGGAACAGTAATCTCAAAAAATCCAATTAGTCTGAACACGATAGAATGAATACCTCTTTAGTAAAAGATTCACTGCAAGGAGACCAAGCAAATCCTATGCTTTCTATATTGTTTTTCAAACACCACAGTGTTATGTTCAGTGGTCACCTTTCAAAGCCACCAGTGGTCTGAGCTAGAAGATCTGAGAGAGTCCTTCCTAAAGCTCAAAGACATAGTTCACGGTTGACTGGTTCACTCCCCTCCTCAAATGCCATAGGTCTAACCCTACCTACAATAAAAATTAAGGCCTTTCAGGGACCTATCCCACAAGCCTAATACACCTGCAACTAAAAATAATGAAACTAAACATGAAACATGGAAAATAAACTACTTCAAGCACATAAATATCTACTTCACTTCACTAACATAAACACAAGGCCACACACACATAACACGTTCTATGGAAAAAAAAAAAGGCCACGTAACAATCCCCTGAGGAAAGAAAAAGAATCACAGGTGACAGTTACTGATCATGATGCATAAGATACTTCCATAAGGTGTTTGGACCCTTCAGAGATGGCAGCTGTATAAGAATATGAAAACAGTGAAGTGCCAATGATTTAGGTATCGTCAGAAGCAGCATTTCGGACGCTACGTTCTGGTGGAAGCCCTTTCTTCCTTTAATGCGTGATGAAGAACAAGGAGCAGAGGATCTCGCGATGCTCCACTAGGGAGACCACTGACCAACGGGGCGGGGGGGAATTCTATCACTGTTCTTCAAAGTATTCAACCACTTACGAACCAGGCACCAAGGAGCAAATTTTCATCAGTGGAATTAGGGACTGTTGTAGCCTAACCAGCACTCTGTTACAACAGTATCAGAACAGCATCAAGCATCTTCATCAAGAATAAACAGAAGAGTCAGCACATAAACGGACACATGGTAGTATTTAAAGACAGTATGAAATCAGCCAGAGGGAGAAGAAATAGAAATACAACTGTAAATTCATGGAAGTGAGCAAGTAGGTCACTTTCTCAAAACCCCCTCTTGGAACACAAGCACATTACAGACCATGAAAATTTGCCAAGACAACAATAAAGTTTCTTAAGAGTACGATTCTGTAGAGTTGGGATTTTTTTTTCCACATTGTTGCAACAAATCCACCACCTCCCTACTGATAACCAATATTTGTGGTCAGATTAAATCAACTAAGAACTACTCCAATCCCGGTTACATAAAATTCAAAAATTGTAAATCAGCCTCTTTTAGCCTGGCTGATCTTCAGTCCAAAGGAAAAAANNCCTGCTGATTTTAAGTACAAAAAAAAAAAAAAAAAAAAAAAAAAAAAGTCAGATCAAGTCACTACTAAATCCAGAGTGCTTCTGCAGCATATCCTCTTCAAAAGACTATCCACAATCCTAACAAGAACTTCCAGGTAGCTCTGCACCTTGATACTCCAAGAGCAGTATGAACAAGGAATCCCACTGACTTCTATCACATACCCCAAGGTGATTACTCCTCATTACAGTTTTACATTTCTCAAACAATTTTAAAGCACTTAAGCCCATTTTCAGATCAAGGCAAGCCAAAACATGAGATGTCTGGAAGCCGCTTTATAAGAGCATTAATAACATAGATATCCTTGCCCATTAACTAACATTGAAAATAATCCAAAAAATAAAACTCAGACTTCTCAGGATTGTGCCCTCTTGAGTAAAAAGATTGTGGAAATTGGATTCTACCTCAATGGCTTTGGTACCCTGCAGCTAATTCTCACCAATTAAGTGCTAGAATACACTAAAACAGAAATTCAGATTGATCAAAAGATATGATTCGTGTTTATAATAACTCCTGTAATTATTAGCAACAAAAATCTTGAAGGTTCTTGATGCCATTAACTCACAGGCCAACAATTAAGAGCTACCATCCCAAACAGGTCTGAAATTTCTGAGCACCCATAGCCAAATAGCTTCATGTTGAAGCCCAGTCTTAGTGAAATACATTCAATACAATCCATACTACTAAGCAAGCAGGAAACAATCTGTAACGTAAGAAAATATTCTTACAGGATTGTGATAAAAGGAAAACCCCGCACGGCCTGTATTTATGGACTGCTTTCCAGATACTGTTTTTCTCATCCAACCATGTTCAGCCTCAGGCCCTCAGCCCACTGATGCAGCTGCACTCACCCAGGTTCCCTCAATGCATGGATGTGTCGCGTAGGTAACAGGGCAACAACTTAAGGTGCCCAAGATGCAAGCACCAGAGCCAAGACCACTTTGCTGAACTTGTACTCAATCAAAGACGGGAAATGAACAGTTGCCCAATTTTCCAGCAAATTTTAGGCATGCAACACGTAACTACAACAGATCGCATGCCTTCTGGATATGCAGCTATACTCTCATCACCACCACAACTGTGGAAAGCCCCACGCCTGTCCTGTGACCTATAAGGAATGTAAGCTGGGGATAACGCAAAGGCTCACTAGACAGTAAAGTGCAAGGTCATGCAAAGAATTGAGAGATTAGGTTTTACGTCAGTTTGTCCCTTTACATTGCTGCTCCTTGAAAAGTGTCAGTAAACTTGCACTTAAAGCTGCCTAAGATTTGATCCAATACTGTGTATACTACATGAAGTACAGGCTCTTCACAGGCACCACAAAAGCCTTGAACATGCCTGGCTTGCATGATCTGCTTTTTTAACTGTCAGATTGAGACAACAAGCCCACTGGTTTTGTCTACAAGTTGCCACCTATTCTACATATTCAAGCAATATACTATGACAACTGGATGGTCATCCTCTGCATGCTTCTTTCCTATAAATTCTATTTTGTTCATCCTCCCAATCCTTTATTTTCACGTTGGGTATAAATAATTTGTTTATGGTTTAAAACAAATTATTGTTTTAAATACATAAAAATTATTTTCTGCAAGTCATTTAAAAAGAAAACTTCATAATCTCTATATGGAAAAAGCAGCATGAAAGCCAAGTAACTTTCCCTTACTTCCTTATGCTCCCTAACAATACAAGCTTTCCTGATCCCAAGACAATCACATAACTTTCACATATTTTTGCTGATTCGGACGAAAATTCATCACAGAGTGTAATTGTCAGGTTCGCCAATGACAGAGGAAGCTCCTGAGAACAGCAGCCTAATAAAGCCTTTCTCCTTGAGGGATGATGGCAGTCTTTCTCCCATATGAATGATTCATTTTTGTTTGATATTGTTAAAGCAATATTCACACAGGGCACCTTCACATTAGATTTTACCCCCCAAAAAATGGTTATAAGGTCAAAACATAAGTTGAAAACCAATATTCCACAGACACTTCTAGAAAAACTGCAAGTGACTGTTGCCTAAAATAATTGTATCACATCTTGGTACCCTGAGGATCGACCACCTCCCTCTACACTTGACCTACTGTGGTCATTCACAAAAATTTTCTTCAAGGTAAGAAGTGTAAGATTACTTTAGCAAAAAGGGAGTTGGTTGAGTTTACCAATCTTTCATGAAAAAATCCTTCATTAAAAGAAACTTTAAGGACACAAATTGAGATTTCTTAAATTTATTTATATAGTTACTGTTGTATCTAGAAATGCTCGGTGCTATAAATGACCTAACTTAAAGGCCTGGCAACTGCCATCTATCTCACATACAACAGTGACCTATGTTAGAAACCACTGTGTATGTGGTCAAAAACAGGGGAGAATCATACTTCAGGAGGTCAGCAACAGAGATGATAATTTGCTTTAGAGTACTGTTATTTGAAAAACTCTAAAATCGTCCACTGCATCTGGAAATACTGACTGTTATAATGCTTACAGCCTAAAAAATCATCCATGGATCCCATGAAACGTACTCATTTCTTGGCTTTAATACTCTTTTTGCTCCCCCTTCCCCCCCTTTACAAAACTGAAGAATGTTTGCAATGCAATGCTACAGATTCACTTGTTGAAAGCAAGACTAGTCTTCAGTACCAAAGGAAGCCTGCAGAAAGCCAGTGAATTCAGAAGTTGCTTACTTGCTTTACCCCTTCCCAGTAAACTACAAAACACAGCTACATCCCAGGCAGCTAACTCACACAACACGCTGCTTACTGTTTGGCAAAACAAACTTCCCTTTACGGTGAAGATTTCTCATACTTCATGACTAGAGCTTTAGGCCAGACATCATCATAAATAGCTGCTACAAGTGTTTTACATATACATACATAGGCACACATACTTTTTAGGAGCGTATCGCCACTTTCCTGTTTCAAATCTAATCCCAACAAAAGAAAAAAAAGAAACGTGACAAATTTTCAGGGCAGTCATGTAGAGGTTAAGATTCCGAGAGTGTAAAAAGACGTTTGTTTCCCCTTTCTTAAACACTGCTAGTGAACATATGACTAAGTTAAATCTGCCCAGCATCAATATTTCTCATTTCACCTCTTGTGCTAAGGTAACATGACCTGGTCATGACGTTACTGGCATTGTAAACCCTTGTAACGATATCTTTTGTATTCATTTTGGGGTACATAAGTAGTAGAAGTTAATACAGACTTTATGGGAAGTTATTACAAAACCATTAAGATACTTGTCAAAAACTTCATGAATGGACATCTTTTTACCCTAAGAATATAGCCTCCATTGGAAACAATTTTAGAGCAGAAGACTTATCAGCCTCCTACCTGAGTTCACTTACACAGAGATCACAACAGCTTTACTCATTAGTAATATCACGTGTTATATCAAGAAATTATTTTGTTTTACAGACATTTTACAGGCACCTTGATTTTTGGCTTGGTTTTGTTGTGGTTCCGCCCCCCCCAATGCAAGAGATCTAGACAGTTTATATTTGATAGGCTGTTCATAAATTACACCCTACTGCTGTTTGCAGGTTGGAACTTCTTCCCACACAGATTTCATTTTATCATCAGACTGTTTAATTCTGTGCTTATAAAAATGTCATCCTAGTCATAAGGGAAGAATTAGACAGTGCTGTCTTAAAGTTTTCTGCACTAACTGTGACGAGATGCAGACATTGTAATACTAATAAGCCAGTAGAGTATACCAATTGCAGCATCAGGCCAAGATACATACAACCTGTTAAAAAGCTATGTCTTGCTGTTTTCCAAAGTGCAGTGAAATCATGAAGTAATATAAATTAGTAATACATTAACTATAGTACAGTATTCGCACTGTTCCCTCTTGATATCATAGCCTTGAATACATTAACAGACTGATAATATTGTAAGAGTACACTAAAAATTATTTCTGAGCAAAAGCAGTATCAGTCTCTATTATCTCCCAAAACAAAATTCTGACAGCATGGAAGAAGTTATCAGGAGATTCTAACCCTTCTGCATGTCGTCCTTTCCACAGTCTTTCTAAAAGACATTGAACTTCCCCTTAGGACACACTTATAATCAAGTTCTGTGAGAACACATTATGGATTTTTCCAGATATTTTATCCAACATGCTCAATATCTGAATGATATATGAAAAATATATCTATATGCAGTCAAGGGAAGACCACTTAATCACTTACAATATTGAAATACTCACTTATGTTATTGTATTTTAATTTGTACAATAATTTGTAATTTAAATAGGTTAAACCTCTGTCACTTGTGTAGTTTATGGCGTTATTGCTGATGTAGAAAATATTCTGTTCTATGTAGGTGATGAAAAAATTGTGTATTTAAAATGTACATAGAGTACTAATGAGCTAAACAGATGGATTTGTGTTTTTAACTTTACTGGAAAGTACTGAAATAAAGTAACTAACAGCATTTGTGTAAATGAAGATAAATCGCACGAAAACCTGAATGGATTTTCTTTTGTTAGAAGTTTGTGCTTGGCGTACGCCTATATATTATAGTCAATGGCTGTGTTCTGCTGACATGTTCTGTCAATAGCTATTCCTCCGCTCTTAAAAACCTGTAAGTTAAACGTATAAACTCAATACTAGTTCAATGGTTTCTGCATAGAGTCCAGTACACAGAAGTGACTAAAAAAAAAAGGAAAAAAAACCCAAAACCTTCATGAATCTCAGTACTCCAGGAAATACACTTTACCAAAAAGTATTTCTGTCAAAAATACAAACAAATTAAAGTGCAAGTTAATCACAGTACTGATCCTTCACATAAGCCCTGCAACCTGATAGAAGCAGACACCCATGTCTGCTTACACCCATGGAGACTTTGTGGGACTCCATTTTTCTTTAAACATTCAGTTATGCAGATGAGACTGCAAGCTGAAGGCTGGAATCTATTTCATCATAAATGAGGCTTGTTGGAAAGGCAGTTATCACTAAAATGCCAGGCAAAGGCACAAAAGGCACTTATTTTAAATGAAACATACCTATTTTTCTGTTAGATCCACTTAAGAGTCTTCAAAGTAAAAAATATTTCCCATGGCACTCACTTTTCATTCCTTGTCCCATTCATTTAATATAAAAGACATTGTTAAGTTTGGACAAGAAAGCTGGACACCTCAGTTTCGTTTTAGGGCCTCCAGAATGAGAGCAGTATGTTTATTTATCAAAGATATTATACAAACATCACTATTTCTCATTTAACTTTTGTTACCTCGCACAGAAAAATATATTTTATATTAGAGCCAAAATTAAACCAAACTTAATCCCAAATTATACTAAATAATTAAAGTGGTTTTCATAGATTAAGACCCACTCCATCAAGCTGCTCCATACAGACAGCTCACCATTTGTAATATTTACAACAGGACAACAGTCCACATAGCAGTCCTCATCAGAGGAAGACTCTACAAAGATCCTAGTCACAAAAAAAATCACAAATTTCTAGCAGCAGATACAGAAGACAATCCCACTGTTTTCCCCCAAAATACTAGAATACAACAAACCCTTCCTCCCCATTAGTAAATTTTAAAATGTTTTACCTAAATCCATACACCAACAACTGACAGCCCGAACTTCACTATTTGCAAGTTTACATTATCGAACCTGTCAGGTGCAAAGAACCCATCTAGAAGTGAGCTAAACTGTTTTAGCTGTACTGTCACTGTATTTCACTAGAGTAGCATATTCTTAGCGTTCCCATAGTTCAACTCTAACATTACTGGTACACGGAAACTCTCAGCTGGAAGTAAGAACTTCCAATCTCAGTGGTTTTACAACGCCAGCTCTCTCTCGACTATATGCACGTTCCACAGGGCTCTAAATCCTAATAACAATAAACTTGTACACACTAAACTGAAAGGAAAAATCATCTTTTGAGAAGCTACATAATAACATTACTGAAGTACGTGTTCCTTCAGGTGAACAATTTAGCCTGCAATATAACTTTTCACATTCCGAGTAATTTGTCTACCAATTTTTTTTTAACCATTGTGGTTCTTCAAGTAGCTACTTACCTACTTATGATTTGATTTCATAATCCATTACATTATGATTTTCCATAAATAGAATATGTTTGCAATACAGTAGAAATTAGACACATGTGGACAAGAAGGACAGTAACAGCAACACAGATTACATACACATCTGTTCTCTCAGGCCTCAGCCTGAGGAGCTAAGACAGAAAAAGTACATGTGCACATGGCAGCTAAATACAAGAGGTCAGCCTCATCTTTTTTAGCTTTTTTCAGTTACATGAGCTCACTGACTAACTACATGGATATTTGGGGAAGAGGGGCATGCAGACATCCAGAAACAACTATGAAGAAAATACTTTTGGAAACTGAATATACACACGGACATTCAGCTGCCTATTCGTCAAGAAAGGCCATGACAACTGTTTTCAGGAAATCATGCAATTGAAAAATTGATTCTGTAGAGTTTTCCTTAATCACCACAACAAGAGCAGGGTTTGCCTGCCTCTGATGTGAATCTGACTGTACCCTCTACCAGGAGTCTGCAGATCCCATGAGATCCACAGGAAAGCAGGCCTCATGAGCTCTGGAGCTTCCCAGCACAACCAAAGCTTCTGCAGATGACAGCTGTCACTGGACGCATGCACGAATCCCAAACCGTGGAAGCGGAATGCTGAAAAACTGACACTGCCTGAAGGTATACAAACTTTTTACACAGCAGGATAGATTTTAAGCCTAGATCGGCCCATCAGTTTATCTTGTCTGATTTTGAGTACAGCCTAAGAACGACTTCAAAAATGGATACAGGTTAGCACTATTTTTCCACCTCTTTCCTTCAGAAGGCACGCATCACCAAACTCACAGAGAACGGCTGCAAAAGTTCTATCACTTACAAGAACGAAATTGGTATGGGTACTGCAAAACGTTTAAGCGTGACAGACCCAGGTACACATTCCTAGCAAGCCTGCAAAGTATTACTGAAATCTGTGAATAAGCACAGCAAATAAACAAAGCAACTGAGATCCTACTCAGGAGAAAAACTATAGTCCTCTGTCACATGTCTCGTACCAATGGCAAAGATGCTGCTCATCAAAAATAAGACACCTCTCCCATCTAACTCTTGAACCAGAATGTCACATGTAAGCAGACAGAGAGGTAGGTCATGCTCCACGTAGACTTTCAAAGCAGGACTAAAGCTGTGATCACTGGATTCTACGTACCTACTTTTTTTATCATTGTGCAAAAGCTCTCACAGCTGCTCTGAACAGTTTACGAAAGCGAAGTGATCGGAGAGATGATTTACATTTGCAACATAAATGTCTTCCCTTTTTATGAGCCAGCTTAATACAGACATTGCTGCACTCATCCCAGCTGAGGTTTGGCAGGAACTGGGGGAGGAAAGACGATGAAGAGTGAAAGTGTTTAAAGCCCAACTAATTTCTCCTCAACTCCTACTGGTCCCCCCTGCCCGCCCCAACCACTTCCAGCCTGGCACTTGTTAGCAGCTCCCGACGCTGGAGAGAGGTCCCTCGCAAAAGCTTCCTCCTTGCAGCTGAGAGGAGACCCGGAGAAGGTTATTCAAAAAATAAAAGGAAATTAAATTAAATTTTCACAAGTCGGCACACTTCATCTATCTTACACCAGGAACAATGGGGCAGCGGGAGGATACGGCCGCTCGGGAGGACGGGGCCGGGGGGACACGCTGCCTGCCCGCCTGTCCGTCCGTCCGTCCGTCCGCAGCTCCCCCGGCTCTTTGTCTGTCCGTCTGTCAGACGGCCCCGCTGGCAGCGCCGGCCCCATCCCCACCTCCCCGGCGCGGCCTGCTTGGCCCCGCAGCGGCCCCGCGGCTCCCGGCCCGCCGGGCGAGGG
>VZTL01049739.1:0-66009 GCA_013400535.1 Scopus umbretta | reverse complement strand
AACAGCGAAAGGAACTATTACCGCCTGGCCGGCGGCCAGGGGCCTGCTCGGTGCCGCAGCCTGGGGCTCGCGGCAGCCAAGGCAAACACGCTCCCCGCGCCGCCGCGATCTTCGCCTGTGCTTCAAACTCGCCGCTGCCTTTCTCAGAGGGCTCTCCGGGCCCTGCTTCCAGACTGGGGGGAGGGGGGGGGGGGGCGACGGNGACTGGGGGGAGGGGGGGGCGGGACGACGGGACGACGTGGCCCTTTTGTTTCTAACGTGGCCGGTTACTTCCAGCCCCTCGGCCGCCCTGGCACCCACCGCCGGGCCCCTGCGCTGGGGGGGCCCGGGCCCCACCGCCCCGCCGTGCCACGCTCGGGGCCGCAGCAACCAGCCGGGGCGGCGGGCAACTCTGTGCCCCTCAGAGCTGCCGCGGTGCCTTCTGCCCGGGCATGCAGTGTTTCACTTTGAAGAAAAACCTCTCCGCAGCCTGGGAGGTAGAAAAATAAAAGCCGTTTCTCCTCCCATACGTGCGGTGGGGCTGTGAGAGGGAGCGCCCCGGGGCACACCTAGCCAGGCCCGGGGAGCCACCATGAGCCGGATCGCCCAGCTCCAGCAGGATCAGGTCCTGGGAAAGCCTGGCAGCTGGTCTGGCCTCCCACAGCAGCCACTGGCTCTTAGTGCCAGAGGGAGACGAGGATGAGGGCAAGCCGGAGGTCCCACTGTCGCCTGGGCTGCCTCTGCCCGCTCACCCTCTGCCCCGCTCCCAGGGAGCTGTAAAGAGTAAGGCTCCAGGGTGCCCCATCTGACCCCCCAAAAAGCCATGTCCTGGTCCCTGGCCAGCTGCCCATGGGCCAAAGCCAGGCTAGGATTTCACCTTTTGAGATGGGCACGGTGGGAACACATGTGAAAGCAGTTAACTATGCAGCTATTCGGTCACAGGAATTTACATGCTCAGCTGCTGAAGCAGGAGGCTGTATGGTTAACTGGAGATGTTTAATAGATTTGTAGCAATGGGTGGTGGGGCTTTTAAGTGCAGCAATCTGTTTAGCTCCAAGACTGAGAAACACACAGCAAGTTCATATCTCTAAACCCATTAACTTCAGAGCGAGGGCAATGGGGTGAAATCCAGCACAGGGCAGAGGCAGGACCAGCCGTGCTTTACTCCCAAATCCAGTCATCAGTGGGACCGGAGCGGCACACAGGACCACAGCTGATACAATGCCAGGAGATCACTTCCTCCCACCAATGTTTTCCAAGCTCCACAGGCAAAGTTTGGGAATCACCATTTTACAAGCTTCAATAACTTGCAAAAAAATATTCCAAGCTCGACTAGCAACATGTTTTGAGTTTGCAAGAGGCTCTGTCACAGAGAGAGCTCTTTAAAAAGTAAAAATTAGGGGGATCAAGATAAGAAAATAAATACTGCTGACCTAGCATTCCATTCCTGGGGTGAAACACAGGCAAATCGGGCATTTCCTACAGCTCTTCGCAAACATTGCTTCTTTGGAGTGAGAATGGATGGAGCAGTGGACTGGGGCTTGGGATACCCGGACTTTATTCCCAGTTGTGTCACTTATCTGCTGAGTACCCTTGGGATATCACTGTAAAATGACACTAGAGTCCTCAAAATCTATGAGAAGTGCTGCACAGGAACTAGGCACTTTCACCATCTTCTCACAGCACTGACATGCAATCCTCTGTCACAGCTGGCATTTCTGTCACAGCTTGCTTACGGTCCTAATCCTGCAAAGAGTTCTCTGTGGAAGGGTCTTCTAATACAGCAGTTCTGTTTGCAAGACATGAGTCCAGAAGAGATGTGTGAAGCCAGAAGCATACTTCTACCTGGACTTTTTATAGAGTTAAGATCCATGTTACAAATTAAAATCCACAGGACCAAGATAGCATTCAAATTGCAGACTTATACTCTGTGGCATTGACATTATTGCCCATGTTTCTGAAGTCCCATTCACAGCTGCAGCAATAGAAAAAAACAGTAGCAGTAGGTGATAACTAGATCTGTTGAGTCAGACAAAAGTACTAGTCAGATTCAGCTTCTGTAGACCACTAGGATTTTTATGCTATTGAGAACAGTATCCATCTGGCTGTAACACTGGTTTTCCCTATTCTCAGGTAAAACCTTCACAGAAACCAAAACAAGGGAGAATCTGTTCAATCCTGCCATGTGTTATGTGGTAAAGGACACCTGTTTTCAAGTAAATCCTTATCTGAAGCCACTGAATTGATATGCCTTATACTATAGGACTGAGGCCTACCTTTTAAAATCTTTAAGGGATACTTAACTGAGCTTTATCATCAGGAGAGGATCAGTTTAACATCTGAATCTCCCAGGAGCCATATACATGATTTATCTGTCTGAAGGCTTGGAATCCCATCCAGCCTAGGAAACAGAGCCTTGGATAGGCCACAGGACATACATCTTACCTTAAGGTTTGTAAAGTGCCCATCACCAAGCTCTCTAAATACTGAGCTTCAAAAAGATCACTCAGAAAAACCCAAGAATCACACTTATCTAAGCCAGCAATATCAAGTCCTTCATGATGTCTACCAGAGTGGAATAATCAAACTCTTTTGTGACAAAACGTTTTTTTTTTCTTCTGAAACTAATTCAAGTTTTTCATAGGTTTAGAAAGTACAGTTCTGGCCAAGGTAGATAAGTGACCAAAACAGCAATGAGGGGCTATGTATACAAATATATTGCATTGTAGATAATTTTATCTGTTTGCACAAAGTTAGTTATTACCCAAACATCACTGGCATGTGCAGACTGGATCTAACTAAAATATTTGACGAATTTCTTCCATGCCTGGAAGTTGTCCACACACTGCAAAGTTCTCAGATGTATCATGAAAGACCATATAGGTCTGCATCTCAAACAGCAAAAAAATCAAAACGTGTCAGATGCGTGTCTTCAGCTGGAGCTCCTTCACTGTAAGAGAGGATGGGTGCATCACTCACATTGTGTTGGTAAGTTAAATGAGCCTTTCATTCAAAAGCAAACTTAGACTGATATGGCTCACAGAACACAAATTCTGAAATACATATACATAAAACTCTGAGTCACAATTACTCTTTATATAAATGTCTGTCCTGTTGGAATTTGAAGAAGCAAGTACAAAGATCACATACTGCAGGAACAGAAATGTGTTCAGTTCCTTGTTTTGGTACTGTACAGGGCTTTGCCGAAGAATATACTCACATGTATGAGGCTGAGTATCTGGAACCTCTGAAGATCTACAGCTCTGAGGCTGGGAACAGCACCAAACAGAAGGAACCCACCTTCCCGAGCATACCCCCTAGATGGTCTGCTCCTCTGCTGAGTTCCCAGAGTCTCCTGATGCAGGGCAGGCCACTATCAGTCAGCCCAAGATCTGAGGCTCCAAGAGGCATTGAGATCACTTTCCCAAGATAGCCATATGCCAGATGCAAGATTATATTCTTTAGCAAAGCTGCAGCAATTCAATAAAAATGCATGTAATTCCAAACATTTCAGCCTCAACAGATCAGTGTTTGTAGACCTTGGCGCCACTGGAACATTTCCAGACAGTTCCACTCCCATCAAACTCCTTTTCATCCCAAATCGCTGGATGGTACTATGCCTCTGACACACAGGTACACACAAGATAAAGAGAGCACATTGGAACAAGGTTATGGCCCAAAGCTTCAGTGGAATGAATGATGGAGGCAAATTATTAGATCAGACCTGGAACCAGCCGTGACGTTCAACAGGTCCTGGCTGACACGTTGTACTGAGAAGTGCTAATAAGCACAGGCAGACGGAAGGGAGGAAGAAGAGGGAACTAATAGAGTCCCTAGAAAATTCATCCCTGCTGAGGTCATGAACAAATCACAAAGGCCATCCCTGTTTGTAGCATATCTAGAGACATCTAAAATAAGATGATATGAAAAAGGCTATGATAGAAGGAGTTTATGTTTTATTTGGAGAGTAGTCACTTATAAAAACAAAATAATCAGGGAAAGGGCCTTGTGAACCTGCTGATCAGCTCTGCCTATCAAAATAAAAAGGAGCTGTGGATGTTTCCAGCTCCTTCCAGATTAAGAAACATTTTTACCTTGAGGCATCAGTGCTCAGCCCCAACAGCGCATTTCAAGTCTCCCCTTAACTACCAGTACAAAAAGAAGGAGATAGTGATGAGAACAGATGGAGTTTTGGTTTCACTTCCTAATAATGGAGCAAACTATGTAATCTTTACTCAGGTGGGAGCACAGGCTTTAATTCTGCACATCATAGTAGAATGTGGTGCAGTAAAAGAAAATGCTCCTGCTTTACTCTGAACTGACAATCTGGGCCTCATTTGAGAAGAGAGTAAAACGTGATTAAAGAAATAAATTTTAAAAGATCATGAGGTAACCCTGCCTCTTGTCTACTAGGAAAAAAAAAAAAGTCTGCATGTTACATTGCAGATAGTATTTCATCTAATAAAAAGCTTTGTTATTAGCCCACAATACAGAGTATGTCATGGAGAAACAATTTGGCCTGCCAAAACTGGTAGCAAGGAATAGAAGGAAGGAGAATGAGTTGTTAAGCAGTTGGTTTGCTTCTGTCATTGCAGGATGGGAAGAATTGCCCAAGTCAGGGATATTTCCTGGTATGGCACAGGGACTTTGATAGTCAGCTGGTAATACATTTACCAGCTATCTAGTTTTCCCAGAAGTGTCTTGACCTGAGCTGACTCCTCTGTGTCCCAAGAGGATGACTGATCTTTTTGATTTATTATGCTGTGGCCTGCTAGCCATTTCAGCTCTGTTTACATTGGTGCCAGTACAATATTTTATACAGAGCAAACTAGGTTCTATATAGGCACAGTTATTTAAACTAGATTCAAAACCAAGAAGAATTCATCACCAAGCATCCACAAAATTGAAATAACTACAAAATGACACTCTGGGCAACACTTGGAAAGAAGCTGAAACTTTAAAGGGCAGGCAGAGTTACAAGACAAGCTAATAAGCTAATTAAGCCTGAAGTTAGTTGATAATTGTAGGCATCTTCCAATGAAATTATAAAATCCTGAAGACTGCATGTAACCTACAAAAACCCCACGATTATTTTTTACAAGGAAGCAGTGGAGCACTGTGTTACGGGAAACAATCTCAATCCTATTAAATTAATAGCTCGTGGTGTTGAATGTACTAGAAACCATGTTGTGGAATCCAGCAAAAGAAGTCTCTTAAAAAAGCCAGCTAATAGTTTGGAGAGTCTGGGCCCATGTGCCTTCACTTGCACCAAAACCTTGTACTAAATGAAGCTCTCCTCCAAAACAACATACTTGAGATGGGCATCACTACCCGTATGTTGTTTTTATGTGATACTGTTATCACCTGCAGGCAGCAGTCAAAGAAACTTCTGTTCATAAGACTAAAGTAGACTAAGCAGAGGACTCAGCAAAGCATGAAAAAAGAAGTATAGCATAGCTGACAAAGAGCATTTTCCAGAAGCAATCTAAAATCCACATGCTCAGATAAACAGCAGTACCTGACTAACTAGAATAGTTTGGCTATTCCCACTAGTGTTACACTTGAGATTGCACACTGTTTGTATCTTACTGATTTCCACATAAATTGTGTTCATTTTATTTTATTTTGCTTGCTTTGGAAGCTCAGCTTGGGATCTGAGAATCACTCTGGCAAATTTCTCTCTCCATCTCAACCCATAACAATAGTTTGTGGGACAAGTAAAGACACTGATTACATCTCTGAACTGGACTACCATACTGGCAGGTTTTCTGCCCTGGAATTTTGTCTAGAAATGGAAGGGAGAAGATGATTTTGCTTGCCCAGAACTTCTCCACTGCCCAGTCTCAATATGTGCACAAGTTTTCTGCTGAACTGGCTCTGAGCCCAAGGTGGAGGAGCAACACAGTATACTCCCAGGCCCACCAGGATGAGAAGGGTTGTGGGAAGATGAACAGTGGAAAAAGGGGCAGAGAAGAGCTTTGTGTTTCTGGTGCAGGTGGAGGAATAGTGGGAGGTGGGGAGAGGGAGGTCTCTGGAGCAGAAAAAGTTGGAGGTCAACATGGGCAGCTTCTGCTGAGGCACTTCTAACCAACCACCTGGTTAGGTGATGGGTGCATACGCACAAGACTGTCCAGCCAAGTCCTTTCACACATCACTGCAAAGACTCTTCACACACCACGTCTGATTCTCTCTTCCCAGCATACCACTTCCCATCAGAAATGTGGCAGTCGAGTGCCTCCTTCTCTAAGTATGCTATGCTCTCAGTAACACCCAAGCAATCTCAGGCCAACACTTGTGTTACTGTGTGAGACTGTGTACAGTTCTGTGGAAGCTGCACAAAATGGCACTGAATACCACACTTTTTCTCAAAGCCCAGCTCTGAACAGTTCCTATGGAATTAATAAGTAGTAGAAATGTCACTGTCATGAAAATCAGCAAGTTTACAATACAAAGAGGAGATATACTGGATTATCACTTCTCAGAGGAGAAGCACAACTTAAGCCAATAGTAAAAATTCCTTCAAACTAGTGGGAGATGTAATACAACACAGAGGGGAACAGCACAGGCAAACACTGACTCCTCTGGGTGACCGTATATTTCAGATACAAGGTACTGTGGGGCTAACTCTTCTGCTCCTTTTGAACATATCAGTCAGAAGTTCTCTCAAAATCATCTGAGTAGGAGTTCTTAAAGTCTGCTCCCTGAATTTCTCCTAGAGAAGAAAAAGAACTTCTGGGGATAAAAATCTTCCTCAAAATTGGAACAATAAAGAGTAACAGCACCAAATCCTTACCCTAACCTCAAGCCAAGGGTTTTTATTTTATTTTGTACTTGTTTCTTTGAGGTCTGCAAGGAATTTCTTACCTTTTTTTTTTTCTTTCCTCCTGTTCATTTTTGTATGCCTCTGCACTTTCTGGTTCTGGCTTATGGCTCCTAACATACTTCTAGAAAAGCTTCCTTCCTCATCCTATCTCTTATTTCTAGCCAAAATAGAAGCAAGAATTTTCAAGCCCAACAAATTCAGAACAGTTTTTTTTCTTATACTGATCAACACTTTATGTTGTTCACACAATCACACTTTTTACACAATGTTTATTGATACTTGCATAGTCAAAAAACCTCACAAAAAAACATAGACATTTTTCTTAGCAGATCTCTTGTTTATAAATTAAGATTTAAAGAGAATAACAAATTGCTTCTTTAAAGAATGTGCCCAAAATTTGTAACCTTACACTCATTTCTGAGAGAACTGGATTGCTTATAGTGGCTTTCATGTGAAAAAACATATTGATGCAAATAAATGTCTGCCAGCTGTGCATGAGAAACACTCCTTTTATTACACTGAACTTTGTATTATTAGTGATGTTTCTAATAGACATCTTCAGCCACTGATAAAAAATATTTTGTATTTTCTCAACTCACTCTCATGAAATGGTCTTTTCAAGTGGATCTGTCATTGTGGTTTCCTGGATTTCTTCAGCCTTGTTGGAAAGCTTGTAAATTCCCATGGCTGATAGTAAGCTAAGGAAGGAAATAAAAAATAGTAAATACCACTTCAGTGGTGTAAGCCCTTTTCTGCTCTTTTTTGGCTGAGAGTGCATTTTAGGAGATTATTATCGGCTTTTACACAAACTTCAAAACAGTTCCAGCTGGGAATCCATCCATATGGCCATTTTGCACCCTCAGTTAAACTCCCTTCCACCAAATCAGTCTTCACTAAAGATGTGTACTGGTAGACTAACGCTTGGCTGAATTAAGTGGGTCTGGGCTGCTAGTTTATTTTACAGGAGGACTTGACAATATCAATACAATAAATGGATGAAGCAACAGGAAGGAAAATCACTCTTTGATATCATATTACTTCCTACAGCTACAGAACAGAATGTGTGAAAGAAAGAATAAAATAAATCAGATGATCTATTTCCATGTGTTGTGACCAGATATTTAATATCTTCTATCTCGTTTTAAAAAATCATAGATGTTATAAACAGTGAAAACAAAATGCATATAGAGTATTTTTACTACACAGAGGAATGACTGCAGATTGGGAATACCAGAGTGCTGAATGCTTTCTCAAGTTATACCTCTTTTTGCACTCAGATCATGTACTAAAATGGCTTGTGCTACATACTATTTGTATTGCTGCAGATGAGATCAGGATGCAGTCCAGCACAGTTGCAGAGAGCATGAAATACACAACAAGGGCTATCAGTTACCAAGTCCAGTTTTACATTTCATAAAGCACCTAACTGTCTCATCATGCTGTAAACAATCCCATGACTCCCGGAGCACATGAATAATAGTGGAAGGATCATGCCCTCTGAACAGAAGATCCCAGATTTTGCTGTAGTTGTTCCAAGAGAAGATGTAGGAAGAAATTCTGACTTGCATAATGCTGTTAGAGGAATATTGACACCGAGTTGACCTGGTAACAGCACTCAGAGCTGATGAAGAGATTTAAATGGTGCATTCTGGTGAAGAGTTCAAAAGTCAGAAGTCATAACCCAAAATAATTGTATATACCGGAAATTCAAACTATTTCACTCAGGGTCAGAATAATGAACTCATGGAATTGGTTGCCAAGAAAGAATATGGAAACAAGTACTGCTGTCTAAGTGGCTTGGAGACATCTTGGCACTTTTATGGAGAGAGAAGGGATTAAAGGATATAGTGACAAAACAGAAAACTGGGGGTTAAGAGAAACTTAAGGGGGGACAAGCCTGTGAGGTCAAGTGGCATTTTCCTCAGACACCATGCCAGATTGAATAAACAATCACTAAAGCTTAGATGAGGAATGGACTTCTACTGGATTGAAACAGAGATGAAGCAGCACTATCTTTTCCTTGGGTCCATAACAAAAGTAACTGCTAACAAACAAGAATAGACTTCTTTATCTATATCCAACGCCATGCATTTGACCCACTCAATCTAATGTAGCACATAAGGTTTTCTCATATCAGCTTCTTCCTGTAACTTTATCTTCTCCAGTCCCATCAGAATACCACAACTGACCAGATTAAAAAATTAAACTGAAATAGCTTAATGTCAGAACACAACACAGCTGTCTAATGTACACTTCATTGGTGACACACTTCTGAAAGACCAGTAGTATTTCTATACTACCCAAGACATTTGCAGTATTAGTGTGGACATGTCATATGCAATTGCAGGAAGCACACAGAGGTACTGTATCATTGTTTTAAGTGATGAAGCACTAATAAAGGCACTGTTTTAGATATTTTTACCCTGCCCTCTTTTTAGAAGAAAACCTGTTCCCATTAAAAGGTTGCATCAGATATAAAACCATTTCAATTGGAAGCTACATACCTATATAAAAAAGATGTGTAAATCAGGGTGCATTTTTTAACTTAAAGTGTCAGGTATTAAAGCAAGACTGTAGTAAAAGTTCTATTTGACTCTTCCAGAAATTGTTCCTACAAGTGAATCAATTCTTTTACATTTTAGCTGCTTTCCTTTGCCTCTTGCATGAGTTAGAATCATAGAATCATAGAATTATTAAGGCTGGAAAAGACCTCTGAGATCATCCAGTCCAACCATCAACCCAAAACACCATGTCTACTAAACCATGTCCTGGAGTGCCACATCCACACGTTTTTTGAACACCTCCAGGGATGAGGACTCCACCACCTCCCTGGGCAGCCTGTTCCAATGCCTCACCACTCTTTCAGGAAAGAATTTTTTCCTAATATCTAATCTAAACCTCCCCTGGCATTGACACAAACTGCAACAATTGAGGTGCATAAAGACTTCTCTAACGAACTTTGTACTGATCTCTCCCCAGGACATGTGGGATACTCAAATGTTCTGTGACACTAGCTCACTGCATTGTGCTATGTCCCTGTTTGTTGAGTTGGGCTCTAATTTCTTGGTCTCCAATGTACCTGCAAAAATAAGATCCAAGAATGAGAGTATCTAGATTATGTCAGGGATGACGCTTATCATAGAATTATGAGTATACTGATAAAACTATCTTGGAACCTGACTTTTCTCAGCACCATAAAGCAAATCACATTTTCCAGAGACAAGTCCACCTGGATACATATCATCATCACCCAGCCATTTTTCCAAAAGGTGTGGGGGGATGCCTTTGCTGATATTCTGTGAAACACACAGTTGTGTCTCAGCAGACTCAATAATGCTTAACTGGATTGTCTCTAAATCTTGCTTGCTGACAGGCTTCCTCACAGGCAGAGGCACTGAATAGATTTTGCACCTTTCTAATGCTCAGGAAAGTCCCTGAGCATGCCTGATACGTGGCAGCAGCCTGTCAGGCCAGACGGACAGAGATTCTTCAAGCAATACAGGAGCTGATTCGGATCAGGAATGTGTCAAAGCAAGGGAGCATGGGGCAGGCTTGCCAGGCAAGGGGATTTGTCCAGAGATAAGAAAGAAAAATTTCAATAGTTTTCTGAATTGCAGGGGATCCAACTAGAGCAAATCTTTGAACTTCTGGAGCATTGCAATCACTTTACCAGAGGTCCAGTCATTTTTTACAAAAGGCATAAAGAAGATTGTGTCTTACGCATTTTGCATAGAAACCAGCTTTGTCAGCTCAGATCCTGGGATGTGGCATTAAAGAACATTCCTCCGACTCTACCCACAAAGACAGCTCTGTAACAGCAATTTCCCAAAATGCTTCAGCTTTCAGTTACCACTAAAAAGTGATGTCAAAATCTTTGCAGGCTGTCTTATTAAAACAGGCAAATGTTTGTTTGTTTTTTCTCTCAACTTCTTAAAAACATTGTAGAATCACACTTTCTTAGAACATCTCTGAGCAGCCCTAGAATTTCAGCTAACCTACATTTGTTTCTCTCCAGTGTCAGTCTGACACCCCATAGCTGTCTCCTCTGAACCCCATAGTACTACATAACATGCCTTCAAAACTTATCTAGGTTTCATGTAATAGAGAAATGATATTTTGGCACTGATAAAAAGATAATTATAATTATAAACATTTACCCCATGTAAAGCTTACCCCTTACAGCATAAAACCATTTTCTCAAATTTGAATTTTGTTTTGTTAAGCCTAATTTGGCTTCTAATTTAATCTACAATTAATTACTTTCAATATTCTGAGATCTTAGGGCATCGAAGCTCCCCCTTAATTGAAAAGAACAATTAATTATAGCTCAGTGTTCAGTCAGAAGCTATGCATTAGTAATAATTTGTATTCTGAGAGACAACAGTTACACAGACAGAAACACATCTGTGGATGGATACTTCATAAAAGTAGATGCAAGACAGAGTTCGCCTGTCTAGAACTCTACAGTCCTGATTCTAAAAAAAAATTATGCACAGACACCCAGGCAGGGATTCAGCAAGTTCAAGAAGGCAAACTGAGCTTTTTATCTCCTTCTCCCTCTCCTTCCGCTAGTGTGATTAGGCGCAGCACCTGGGCCACAGACCCCACACATCCCACAGGTTGTCCATCTGACAGCCGTAAGGCCGGCCTAAGTGCAACGGGCAGGGCGCTACCGCTCCACACTCACCTTCCAGCACACGGCCTGCCCAGCACCCAGGCTGCACGGCGTCGCCTGTGCCTGGAAGCCACGCGGGCAGCGTCTGCACAGGGCTCAGTGCAGTGCAAGCAGACAGAAACACGGGATTTTTAAAGTGTTTGCTCTGACCTCACATGATGTGGTTGGTGTCTTAATGCTACGTAGGCTCGCTTCTACCCGCTCCATTTTGCCATTTTGGTCCAAGACTTTGTCTGCTCTGTAGAGGTATGTCTTTAATGGAACAACTCTCATGAGCATTTCGTTTGCGCTCAAGCAAAACAAGTTACTATCCTCTCTGAATCCTCCCATACCATTGTGATTTGTAACAAAGGATTTGATGCTCGTTATTCAATAATGGGTGTCATTCAGATTTCAAATTCTATCTGGTTCCGTTAATTACATGTCAACGATTTTTTTTTCTCCTTTTCCAATAGGAAAATAAGGTGCTGCCACTGGCAGTCTGCCTGAAAGGTTCAAATGTCAGGGCAGTAATTTTGAATTGAATGGATTTGACTCAACCGATGCGAGAATAAAAATAGCTATTAGAGATTCCCTGACAAGTTGCTGTGACAGGGAAAAGCTTAGTACTGCTTTCACCCGCCTGCCTGTATGACTTTGGCTCTGTCCTGAATGGTACAGTACAAAATGCAACACCGGAAGAATAAAAAACCTGGCCTAAAATCTCTGTGGCTTTTCCTACAGCCAGGACTAATGGTTCCTCCTTTACTTTCTCAGGTGAGGGACTGACCAGGGAGTATCACAGCCTTGCCTTGGCCAAGCATTGAACACAGTGCATAAAGGGACTGAGTGTGGTGGGCCACAGCCAGCAGGACATGATACTCCTGCATCAGGAAGGAAGCCCAAAAAGGGCAGTTCTGCAATTACGAGGAAGAACTGCAATTTAGATAGAGTCACTGCAGCAAAGCACAGGGGTCAGGACACGGCTCAGATCAAGCTTCCCTTGAGCAAGCTGTCCACTGTAAGAACACACAACAGTGACTCAGGCTTCTGACAACCCAGCCATGTATCTGACTTCAGTACCATACTGATGATTTAACGCACCTTCTATATTTATTTTCTACATAGCTTTTAACAGCTCTTTCTTGTCCAGGTTACATAGAAATAAATTTCGAACACAGGAATGATTCTGCACCGGATAGCTAACACTACTCCTGGTTTGTTACTTCTGGCTATCAGTAAAGGTCTGAAGATGGCACTACTTCTTAGCCCTCCTGAAGATAGATAGAAAGAAAGAAACTTTAAATGCTGGAAATACACAGAAACCAAAGAGAAGGCTTTAAGATGCTGGATGTTATTTAGCCCAGACAATTCAATATCATACAACTTCAAGTCTCATAACTTCTCTTATACACAGAAGTAAGTGTCCCATGGCATTTCACTATAACAGCATTTGAGAAAGGTACAGCAAAGGAAGTATCCCCAGGGGGCCAATTCCCCTCTTAAACACATTCACCTTTTTCAGCATCTCTCTTATCTGGAAATTTATGAGGACAACACGTAACCTGACCCGTCTCCAAAGAGACCACAATTTGCAACATGTCAGGTGGCTACTCCTGATGAGCAGGAGAGAAGGGGTGAGGGAGCTTTCTCCCCAACTCCTCTGCTACAGTTGGCAAACAGCCTCTGAAGACTTCCTAGCAGAAACCTCCATTCAGGTACAGCAGAGGGGCCAGAATGAAAAGGATCACAGGGTCAAGGCTATTTTGCCTCTTTGGACCTCACCTTCCCTACTGTAAAATAAGAACAGCCATCCAGACCTCCACTGTAAAGCACTTAAACAGCTACAAATTAGAAATAGCAAATAAGAATTAGCCATCATTATTCAATGAGGATTCAAGGAAAAGGTGAAACCAGGGTTATAGAGCTGAATGAGATGATTAAAATTCTTGGAGAAGACTGCCCCAGGAGGGGGATATTTGAAATAAGGGGCTCTATATTCTCTCCCTTAGGGACAATGGCGTCAGGAGGTAGGAAAGATGCTGATTCATCCTCAGACCAGCATGTCTTCACTATAGCAACTGGTAACTAAATATTCTTGAATTAAAACCAGACTGGGACAGGTATATCTCAACAAACATAATATAGTCATGCTGTTTGGCCATTTTGTCAGCCACTTCATATTTCCTTAATACCATCACTCGCAGGCTGCCTGAGATCTTTAAATAAGCAGCTGTGAAAAGCACCACAAAAATAGAAATTGGACATTTAAATAGTTTAAAGGTTTCTTGGGAAAAGTATCTAGCTGCATGAGACCAGCTCATGTGTCTGGAACTGTCACATGTATAAAGAAGGTCCTTTGAACACTGAAAGACTGTGTCCTGTCTTCCTCCATTATGCGTTTTACTGACCATTTATGGCTGCCTTCCTCTATTTATATGTATCTGTTTTCCAACTACCATTATAAAAATTCTTCCCCCATCAGTGTTTTCAGTTCTACTGCCATCTTTCAAGACTTTTGCTGTAGCCCAGCTGTCATGCTAACCCGGCTTCTCTGAAGGCACTGCCTGCAGCAAAGCCAGGAAAGCCACCAGCCTGGAAAAGCAGCAGGGAAGGTTCAATTAAAGGCTGTACAGAAGACATGCTTCATGTGCGACCTCTCTCCTGCTCTCCAATGACATATCAGCCTCCTTGATCATTCCTACAGATAACAGCAAAAACAACAAATGACACAAAAGAAAATGACTTGTCAAAATAGATGATGACCTGTGCCACCGATTTCCCTATTAAAAGGGATGTTTTTATTTCTTACTGGCACTTATTTTCCGCTAGGGATGTATCAAGGCTCAAAATTCTTAATCTGTTTCTGTTGTCAGGCAAGAGATCGCTCTTTCAATTTTTATTTCTGTGGTGGGATACAAGATTGAACACAAAATTAATGACCAAAATTCTTTTGCCACCTGAAAGGACAAAATCTGCTGTTGAATATTTCCTCCAAGATCTCTGATTTACATCTTGTCCTCCAAAAATGTGTTTTCACTTGTCTCATTTGGGTGTCTTCAGGCTCTTCCAGGTTCTTTCTTTCTGCTCTTCTTCTTTTCCCCAGACATAACCATAATTACACAGGAGAGCAGCATAACACTGTTCCCAGAAAGATGAAAGCCCTAGAAAAGTGGTTATGTTTAACACCTTTCAACCAATCTAAAGAGCTTGAGAAGATGAGGAGAGAGACCTCTCTGTCAATGCATATTGTTGCAGTATAAGGAAAATCGCCTAATAACTGTTGACCTTTAGGCTTACTTGCTTTGGTTACAGTCTTATGCCAGTGCTAACCCAACACAGTCTGAATTAAATTCCAGGTAAACTGGTCAGAATCCTTCTGCACCTTTACAATGGTGTCTCCTGAAGGGGACAGCCTCTATCTACTCGTACATACACAGATTGCCTGTACTTGGCTCTGTACATAGAGACCTAGGAAAGTCATTTCAGGAACAGTGTTCTAGATTTCTTAAAAAAAACAGTATACATTGGAATTGTTACTGCCAAGGATTAAAATAACGCCAAAGTGATTTTTTCCAGGCACTCAACAATACAGTATTTTTTTCATCCAACAGCCTTTCATGTGACACTTTTATATAAAAATGTACAGGAAATAGCAAACTTTCCTTTTGTTCTTCAGGTTACATGTACCCCCATAAAATGCAAATGGTGAGTGAAGTCATTGAACTACCTGACACTTAAAAATGAACACATCTAAGTATCCTGCTCAAGATCAAATGGTGGCTCCCAGCAGCTAAATGGATATTTCAAACATTGGATAACTGATTTTCTTCCTGGCCTCCAACTGCCACTTTTAATGGGGAGTTACACAGTGAATCTTTATTAGCAAAGACCGTGGGCATTAGGGGGTCAAACAAAGGTGGTTTCCATTTGCACTTGAGCAGTGTGATGCTCAAGCCTTCATCTTTGTGCAGACTTTTAAAACTTGAAATGAGGACTGGGGGCTGTCACAGAAACAAAACATGTCAAGGAACACACAGTCCTGCAGCACACCAGAGTCTATGTGCTTTCTACCAGACCTGTAAGAAAGTTGGCAACAGCTGCTGGGGAGTGCCAGACAAAAAAACCAGAATTCACTTCTGCAAGGGCTTTTCCAAAGAAATGAAAATGTTTCAAATCATCAGAGAACTTTCAGGATTCTCTCTCCCATCTGAACAGTTCAATAATGATGTAACAATGTCTACTGCATTCAGTTTTCCCTTTCTCCCATTCTCTCTCCAAAGTTTTAGGAAGGGTGTTTTTCCACAAAAGTAAAAACCAAAAAGCCAGAAAGTCTCAAAACAATTCATAAGTAATGCCTTTACCAGGAGCATGTACAAAGAGGCACACCGAGCCTCTGGCACAACAAACGTGAAGTTCCCAAAGCTGGCGAGACCTACAATTTCTGTGGTAGATGCTTCGATTTCCTCCTGTGCTGGGCAAAGACAATGTGAGGCCCTCCAGTCGAGTGGGAGTGACTCATAAGAAAGCAGCAAAGCTTTCCTAAAAAGCAGCTTTCCTAAAAAGGACCTATCATTTTCCTCTTTCATTTTTGGTGGAGAGGTGTCAGGGCTGTGCTTCTCCTCCCTCTGTCCTTCCTTGCATATGGGGTTTTTTTTAGTCAAGTGATTCTCTCATAGTCTTCTTCCCTCTCATTAAAGAAAAACATCCAACCCTTCAGGATATTGACTGCACTCTCCTGCAAGAACAATGATCAAGAGCAACGCAGGACGTGCAGTGCTACTTGGCTAACAGATAGTAAGGCTGTGAGCCCTCGGGTTATGCTGACTGCCCAAGGTGTGCTGTGGGTGTGCATTTTCACTTGTGCCTACACCGGCAGCAGCCACAGCGCTGCAGCTCACCGTGCCAGAGACGCAGGGATACACAGAGGGATACAGCTGTTTGTGGGCCGCATGTGTACTGGTTCTGTGACATGATGCCAGCTAAAAACTTTGGGACAAGAACAATCTGTTGGGGCAGGAATTTCTTACGTGTCCTTTGCTAGCAGAAGAAATCAATCATGAACCTACACGTTGGGTACAAAGAAGCTGCAGGCTCTCTTCACGTCTGCTCCCTCACTGCCAACTGTGGGAAGAGAGCAGTTGCTACTACAGAAAAGGGGCTTCATATTTTGCCATGTTCCTTGTCATGTTTTTTTCCCCCCTAAGGCCTCATCCCAGTTACTACGGAAGTAAATTGGCAGTTAAGAAATGCTGGCAGTTAGAAGACCAATTGCTGTAGGGCTGCTTTATTTCTCAATGTAAATAGTCAGTATATTTTACATTTACCATCAGAGCTGCAGTCAGCCCCAAAAGCTACACTTTCAGCCTTGCAGCTGCAAGGGGAGATACCACAGCCTGTGCAGAGGTGACTTTCCAGAGGGGATGCTGAGGTGCCTGCTTTTGTGTCTCCCTGGGCACACCCAGGGAAAATACAAGGTTTCCAGGCAGCTGGGACAGAGACTGGTTCTTTTGCACAACAAGTCCAATTGACCGGTATGAAATATTAGACTTTTTAAATTGTCAGAATTTATCCAAAGAAAATGCTGTTAATTTGAAATACCTTGTTCCAAACCTTCCCCAGGTTAGAAGCCAGTTAAGCCAGGACCCAGCCTGGATTCCCGCTTCAAAGCTGATGATCCTAAAAACTGAGGTCCAAAACCAAATTAAAAACCACCAACAATAAAATTTTCTATAGACCAGAAACTCTGTTTTTCACCACCTTGGAATGTGTTTCATTGAATGCAAAAATGAGAATCTTGGCAAAGATACCAGAATTTTATCACTTTTTTCAGAGGAGTCCTGCAATATTTATTACCTGCATAGGATGAGCATAGCAGAATTCATTCTAACATTTCATCCAGAGGAGAGTTCATGAGAAAGTAAGAACATGGTTTTTAAAGAGTAGAATGAAGAGAAACATGATTGCGATTTGGCCAATTCAACTTTCTTAAAAGCTTATCCATTTGCAGTCATTGTAAACTTCATTTCCTCACACTCAGGACGTGCACCTGACAGTCTGACCACACAACCATACTGTACTTTGAAGTAAGAGTGAGCCTGCAGTCAGACAAACAAATTGCTTCAGCTCACATCTCTGTTTCTGGCATTTTTGTCTTTCCTCAAGAAACAAGTTGGGTAAAAGCAAATCTCTTGAGGGGAAAAATATGTTTCCATTTAGTGAGGGACCATCACTTTATCCGTCCTCAGACCAAGAAACAAGTAGCACTGAGCTCTACGACAAGAAAAGGAATGCACAAATGTTGAACTAGCTGATGCGCAGCATTTCTGTGGGAAGGCAGGAAGAGTACCAAAGTGCAAAAAAATGATCTCTGCAGCCCACACGAGGTGTAGTGCATGGGGTTTTCAAAGAAAGCACATCTTGGGGGTACAACAGGAAAATCCTAACTCCTTTTAAAATAATTTGCAAGAAAACTGACAACACTTACAGAGCTGAGAGTCCCACTGGGGGAAAAAGCAGGACTATGGGTTACAGGAGATTCAGAGAAGCCAGGCAGTAGAGGAAGGGACCCAGCAAAGCTGTCTGGATTCAAGAAGGCACTGTCATATCTAGTCACACAGAGTCACCTGCCCTTTCAAAATCAGGTCCCATTCCCAGCTAGAAATAGACCTCTGGGATGTAAAAGCGGAAGGGGCAGGCAGAAGAGGAGGAATTACCCTCCCCCTAGCCTGTGCTGGCTTGTCTGCAGGCACAAGCAGGCCACAGGGTCTGTGAAGCAATAAGATACATGACTAGCTGATGACATGGCAGAGCTTAAAAATAACATTGCTGATTGGAAAATGTCAGTGTCCACTACGCAGGACACACTCTTGGGGCTAACTGCAAAACGTTTCAGGAGCTCTCTGTGGGTGGAGTCTAGATCTTGAAAGGTGGAGAGCAATAGCAGATCACTTGGGGAAAAAAGACAATTCCCAGGCTTATTCAGTCATTGTGAGGGTACTCTGAAACTACCTGCTACATCAGATCTGCAAAGGGAGAAAACGCTGAGCTCTCCAACATGTGTGTTTCTACAGATAGTCAGACCTTCTTAAAATGTTTAACTATACAACAAAGGAGCTCAAAAGAGCCAGAGTGTTCAGGATTAAAATTGTTCCAGAACTTGGGCATGGATATGGCTGAAGGAAAAGGCACTTCTACACAATCCAAAATAAGTTGTAATAAAATAGTTTAGGAAATATCTTGTTACTTTGCATGCACTGCATAATGGGTAATTTCACAACTTCCATTGCCCATACTTAAGAGAAGCTTTTACAAACCAAATTCAATGAGCTCTGCTCAAGGGACTCTTGCAACACTGTGGAACATGCAATATCCACAGGTATTGCAACATCTAGTTGCAAAATCAAGGCTGTTTTCCTCCAAACCTCCTCATGTCCTCCTTTCAGCCAACGGTGACAATGTTACAAGGAGATAGTTTTCATTTGGGTTAGTGAGTTGAATCAGCTCAATAATCGTCTGACAGGCGCCCAACACATCCAACTCAAGGGAAATAGCAGAATTGCAAGGCCAGGAGCTAAGAAGGGGAGTAAGGCCTCTCCTGCCAGTAACACTGAGCTATAAGCATAGCTACTTCTGACACTGCAGTGCTACTCACAAACTGCTCAGCTGTCCCCTTGATTAACGGAGAGAGTTCTGTGAGTCAGTACTGTGCCCAGGAGCTCCAGTGTGGACAGGAAAGCAATGCTGTGCTCGCAAAAGAGGCAAAGAGAGGCAAAGTTGGCATGACCATACATTCACCCAGAAAAAACAATTATCTGTGAGTGACAAACTAACAAAGGGAGCTTTTAAATACATAGGCCTAGAGATCAAGCACAGCATTTCATGACCACTGACCAAAGAACACTGGGTATCTTGAAGCAACTTACACAATGCAAGGTTTGTTGGTACCTCTTCCCTTTCCTCCATGTTCTTAGCCCGTCCCTATGCTCTGATCTCCTTTTCAATGCACACTCCCTATTTTTCCTCTAATATACTCTAGCCAACTTCTACCTCTTCCTCCAACCTCTGTGTCAGAATCACCCGGAATGAAGCATCACTAGGCCTTATTATAGACAGACAAAATGCGGCACTGAAACAGTTTATGTGATAAAGTCAACCCTGTGATCATAGGAGAAAACCAGTATCTTCCAGAAGAGTTCAGAGTGGGACCTAGCTGAAGGTCAGAGGGCTCTGGAGGACCCCGAGTCCATGGGTCAGTGACACAGCCAGCTGACTTGCTGGCTGGCAGATGGAGGACTCCTGTTCCCCCATGCTGTTATTCCCCTCTCCCCTGTGCCTCCCACTCCAGGTGCCACCTGTGCAGCCCAGCCCCTTCTGTGGTAGGAACCCTACTAATTATCCAGTTCAGCTCATTGGCATGGCAGAAAACTTAACTTCAGTTGTTCAGTCTTACAGAGTAAGCAGGTTGAGCAAGCCGTGGTAGTGCACCACAGCTGATGCAGGGGAAGCAGCAGGAGAACACAGTGGGGGACAGGAAGGTGGAAAGAGTAGGATTGTTCCCTCTCACCTGAGAAACTGAGCAACATCATCAAACCGTACATGACTTCTGTTGGTGGAGCACATACAGACTCTTTCTTTCTATCTCTGCATAATTCTGTCATTGGGCACTCAGGCACTCTCAAATAAGAGTGAGAGGAAGAGGTTACCTGGTCAATCAAGTATTTCCTTCAGCTGCAGTTCTTTTTCCTACAGGAAGCCCTGGCTTGTATAAGCCACTCAAGAAGCAAACATCAAAGGACTCCTCTATCACTTAGTCAGGGTAATAGACTGTACTTGAACTCTACTCAGTGAAGTGAAACTTCTTAAGCTGAAGTTAAATTTGTTATTCCTGGCAAACTGCCCAAGAGGAAATGGATCCAGGGCAGAAGTTTGTTTGCTAGATAGCAGTGAGAGATTGACACTTTTATAATAAGCCACAAAAGCAGAGAGAATAGAAAGAGTTGCTGAAACTGACTGTTGTAAGATCTACTCTTAACGCTGCATTGGTTATGAGACCTCTGTTTAGTAATTGGCAAATAATGGAAAGCAGAAAGCATGAAACGTATCAGTTAGGTGTTTGAGCAAAGATTCTGCACATGAGGCCAATTCAAAAGAACAGGAGGAAAAAGCACCAAATCAGCCACATTAGGTCCTTTGCGTACAGTAGTTACTTCATAAGCATATTGGGATCAAAGATGGTCCTTCACTAAAGACACAAGATACTGACTGCCAGTTCTGTCTACACTTAGCATTTCAGACCACTGTGTGCCCATACCCTGCCCACCAGTGTAAAAAAGGTGGTGCAGGGAGCTCTCAGTTGTTCGATAACACACACTACAACATACAGCTGGGATCCCACTCCAGCATGCTGTCCTGTAGATCTGCTTGCCTATGTGCCCAGACGCACGTAAGCTCATGGACCCTCTGCCATACTGTGGCAGACAGGCTCAGTCAAGCCAAGCTCTAGAAAGCCAGCAGAAAACGGGCTTTGATGAACAGGCAGCAAAAATGGTTTCACCACACTGAAATTCTTTGCTGTGTTTCTCAAAACAACTATAACTGCACCTGACAGCCACACCCTATGCAAAACCATCACAGTCATCTCCCAGGTGGAGCTCAATTAAGATACCGTCTTCTAAATAAGAAATCTGAAGTTGCATTTTGACTTTTGGATTAATGGGTTACCTCTTTATTATATATTAACAGTAAAAATATTCCATGGTAACATGACATTTTGGAATCTCCTTTACTGTCAATAACTTATAAGCTGCATTAAGACAGACAATTCGAACTAATGAAGGCTCCCAACAAGAGCAAAAGCAGTGCATTTACCAAAAATACCAAGAGAACTGATCTCTGCAGGCATTTTTTAAATATTTCTTTCCACTTCACTATGGCACTGCTTTGGGAAGGAAAGAGTCATCAGTAAGCATTTATCCATAATTAAGTAAATAGGCTATTGGACAAATTGAATAGCAAATAACTAATGAATTATTTTTATACCATAAGAAGACAAAAAAAGAAAAAGGGAGAAGGAAAAAAAAAAAAAAAAAGGAAAAAGGCGCCCTAAAGAGAAACAGGAAAGCATGAAATCATATTTTGGCTTTCTGCACAAGAACTACATAATAAATCATATACTGTTGATATATTGCTTTCGGATTCTCACCCAATAGCTATTACGATCAAATCTACAGCAACTCTGTATGTAAACACAGAGGAACAGGGCTGGTGGAAACTGTTTGGTTCTTCAAAGCCAAGATAGCTATAAACAGGTAACATCTTTGCCTTTAAATTAACAGTTTTGGCTAATTGGGCTGTCACTTTTCCAGCTGCAAATCACTAAAGCATTTGCCTCCTAAGCTCAGGGAAGAAGCCTCCAGAGACTGTGAGTCAGTGAATAAAACTGGTTTGGGTCCCATGGCAAAAAAGTACTTTGCACTCAAAAATAGATACATTTCTTGTGGGAAAAAACAGCCCAGCTCCTTCCTCTCCCATAGATAATAATGCAAAATGTCAGACACCTCCCAGGCTCCATTCCCAGGAGATCAATAGCGTTGCAATGGTGACTTTGGTGGCTTTTTTCCTTAAAGGTTAAATGGTATCTAGTCGTGACCCAACAGCCACCTAATACAGCTCACTGCTTATGGGAGGATGAGGTGTGGGATGTAAGGTTGCCACTAGTGTTGAACTGCTATGGCTGCAAAAAGCAGCAGGATTCAGGCACTTGGAAAAAGCTGGGGCAGGAAGGCAAGATCAGGAGACAGGGAAAGGCTGGGTGCAGGGGAGTGGGCAATGGCTGCGTTCAGTGAAAAACAGCAAGGGGCTCCAAAGCAACGTGGAGGAGCTCACGTGCAGGGAAAACCTGCCTGCACGCTTGTGTTTGCATTTATGCAGCAGAAAGCCCATGGGATTCATTTACTGTGTTGACAGTATGTCCTATAGGTGGGGAGCTGTACAGAGTGACAGTGCATTAGTGTGCTGCAAAATCTGGTTGGCTGAATTTAGGCTGAAACTGTAGAGCAACGTGGAGTGAAACCCCTTTACTCAAAGATAATGTTCAAGGGTAAAAAGTATGCCATGTATACCTTTTCAATTCAAAGGCTTTCAAGCAGTGGGTTCAGTGACTCTAGCGTAAGAGCACTTGCAACCCTTGCACCACAACAGCTCTGACAGTGCCGCCGAGCCACAGGACCTGCGGCACTGCTGGCCTTCCCACCTGCGGCAGTGCGAAGCAGCACAGGTTACCCTGAGCCCCGCTGGAAAACTGCAGTCCCAGCACAGCCAAGCAGAGAGTCTGAGATCATCGCACAGCACCATTGCAACACCACCGTGTCGTGCCACAGCATTGCAACACTGCGTAAAGCCACAGCTAATCAGGAGTTGCTACTCATCCTCAACCCTTCTGGACCCCTTGGCAGTGCACATTACACCTGTATTAACTCTGTGCTGAGTTTGCAGACAGTGATCTCTGGGCCAGGGACAGAAGCGTGGACAGATGCAAGGACACTCCCCAGAAGTTATTCTAGTCCATTGTTCTCATTTCACTGGATAATTCCTACATCAAATACCGGGGAGGGGGGGGGGGGGGGGGAAGGGGGAGGGGGAAGAAAAAAAAAATCACAGACGGGCAGTTAAACTGAACTCCAGGCTGTGTGCTACCACGGCAGGCTCTGGAAAGCTCTTGCAGTCCCAGGGGGAGTTAGGAAAAGGGGGAGGAAATATTACAAGAGATGGCTTTGCTTACTCACATGGTTGGCGCAGAGACGCTTGTTTACATTGGATTGGCCTCATCTAAACTTTGCTGGAGGTTGACCATAATATTTACAAGCTAGAAGAACAATTATGTAGCTGAGAGCAGCTAAATGGAACAAAACAAAACCAGAGAGGCAGAAATCATGTCATTTGCGAAAGTCAAAAAAACAGAGCCATCAGACCACACATCTTCCCCATGCTACATAAATTTACACCGTGGCATGATTTGTCTGGCTTTACTGCAGTATGGATGTTCTTTGAGTTTATAAACACTTACAGTGCTTATGTGCTGTATGTACTGATTTGTATCATAAAAATTTACATGAAAGGATATTTCCTATGCCTCATCTGTTTGTTTACAGAGTCCACCTTTAAAAGACCAATATTCTTTCCTCCGGGGCCTGTTTACAGTCTGCACCTGTGATGGTTTCTTCAGTTTGAATCTCATGGGCTGTATTTATTACATAACTGTTTTCCCTCTTTTAGACACCATTAATCATCCCTCTGCCAAGATCTTCTTCCCACACCAGGCTTTACTGTACATTCCTTGCATTTCTGTACCATGATGTCAGTCCAGAAGTGGAACAAAGATAAGAACAGCTCAAGATTTTCCTTCAAATGACCCCTTTTCTCCCAAGCTATATATAAAATGAAAACCCAATACTCACCACGGAAAGGACCAGGTTTGGGCATTTGTGGCCCTCTCATATTCCATATCCTTATTTCCTGAAAACTAAGAGAACATATGCAAAATGATTTTGGAAAAATGACTGCAGAAATACAGACACCAAAGCAAGCACAACATGGCTTTCTAATCAATGGTAAAGTAACTAGGCAAGTATGTAAATTATGTCTGCAAATGTTTTGAAAATAGTTTGTCAACTATGCTTGAAAAACTATGAAATGTTTTCACACTTTTCAATGTTTGGGAAAGTGAGATTGTTGCATATATTTAACACTTTTTTTGCCACTGTAAATGATTTTTTATGTTTTAGAATAGCAAGGAGAAAAGAATGCTGAGGCACAATTTCCATTCAGTTGCACGTTTCAGAGATAGGAAAGACTCCAAATTTTTAATTATGACCTTCAGTTTATGAAAGAAAGAAAAGCCTAATAATCTGGCAAATCACAATTCCTGGGCAAACACTCATCCTACTGCTGTTTTATTTGACTCAAGTACTCAAAGTAGGTAGCTTCCAACTAAGTAAAGATCTCTGCCTTATTTTGTTATAACACTAACATTGTAAAGAGTAAATACGCCGCATAACATCATAGCAACGTATCAGAAGAGCAGTGCTGTAATGTGTCTGGCTGTCAAATATCAGCCTATAAAAATACCTAGGCAGCTCTGTTCTTCTCTTGGAGTAAAGAGCAGTGTTGTTCAGGCAGAATAATATTTGTTTTATTGACAGATTTTACTGTTATCTGTTACCCACCAGTGGGCTCCATTTGCAGTTTTCATCATAGAGTAATTGCTTATTAGAGACATTAGCAGGTTGTTTATTTGAAAACTATTATGCTAATAAGGAACAATCATATTAGCAAGGTGTGCTCTTTACAACTTTATTTGTTTATCCTCAGGGACTAAACTTCTGAAACCCCAAACCTTTTGTTACATACTGTGAAATTTGAAAGTAAAATGTCTGAAGTTTTTTTTTGTGTCTGAGAAATTTGTCCAATAATAATCAGTAGCTTTATTGCCATCATAAATAACAGGAGCTGTCTCTGACAGAAAGATATTCATAGGATTGAAGGCCATTCTGTACACAACCATTAACTTGCTAAGCAGCCTGGAAAAATTACGTTGCTGCTGTATTTGCATATTTTCTTATTATAATTGTTACCATAGCTATAATATACGAACTTTAGTATATTATTAAGCCCAAAGGAAAGGAAGAAACTAATTGTAGCAGAGCTTCTAAGGCTCCAGGAAAGTACCTGTTTCCCTTATCCTTTGAGCCTTAGGGGGCTTCTGACCTTGGACTCACCAATAAACTCCCTTTATGATAACCTAGATGGGATTAGTTATATTTACACATCCCAAGATGTCTACAAACTAAGAAGCGCTTACAGCCCATTTGCACTCTTGCAAGAAAATGCTTTCACCATTGGCACTGCTTAAAGTTTTTGCTATGTTGTTGCTGTTTATGATTCTGCTGTGCTGGGGGTTATTTGTACTGCACACAGCATAACTTTCAGGCAAAAATTAAGAAAACAGTCTTGCATTGGGTAGTGCCCGCAAACATAGTAGAGCTGCAGTGATTCCAACGTGACTGCATGCCAAAGCAGCAACGCTTATTCTTATTTATACTGTAGCAGGACACAGACCCAAATTTGGGATCAGAGCCCAATACTACTAGGGGCAATGTAAACATATAGGTGAAGAACCTCCTGACCCAAGAAGCTCGTTATCTAAAATGATGACCAACTTGCATAGGGACTAGCCACACACAACTCAGCTCACCTCCTGCCTGCTGGCTAGCCTTGGCAGTAACTGAGCGTAGGATGAGGCTCTGGATTAAGTAATCAGACAAGTCTGTGTAAGAATGGAAACAGAATAGGCTGGATTTTGTCATGCAAATATGTAGCTATTAAGCACTGTAAGTATCGTAGCGTATTTCCTATCTCCCTGTTTCTATGTATATACAGACCTGCATGTGTGCTCACGTGTGACTCATGATATAGTCAAGCTTAATTCAACTTTATTGCAGTATAAGCAAAGCACTGAAAAAGGAGGTAACAATGCAGCAAATCAGACATGTTGCATCAGAACCGCCTGTGTCTGTGGGCTGGAGTCCAAAGTCAGCAATTCTGGTGTGTTTTGGAAACTCTAAGACCTGAAATTGGGTAAGCACACCTGCGTAACTACCTGACCTTTCACTTCACTGACCAGATGAGGAATGAGGGGCAGAAGTAGATGAATTCTTACAGCAAAACTAAAACTCTTCTTGCAGTAGTCTTTATAACAGTAACAGCAAAGGAAAGAGAAATACATAAAAGGCACAATGCTTTGTTCTGAAGCCTCAGCCACTCTTCAGGAAAGAGACCTATCACTTTACATAATACTTCACAAATCAATGCTTGCTTCAAAACATGTCTATTAACAGTAAAACTTGCAGATCTGGCAGTCTCCCAGTTCCAGTGCTGCCTTTGTGCCAGAGAAGTCTCTCTGAGTAATGGCTGCTTTACTTCATAGCAAGTCCAAAGAGCTCCTAGGACTGAAAGCTCAGCTAAGTATCTGTGTGCTGGGTGCCCTTCCGGCCAGTCCCCTCCTCTGCCAGGTACTCAGGCCCCCTCAGCCATGCCAGGGGATCCCATTCAGTGCCAAAGGTCTACCCTGCATCTGGAGTGTCAGGACAAAAGCCAGTTTTAGACAGCCGAGAGCACACCAGAGCACGCAATGTAGTCCCATGTTTTATGAGGTAGTTTCAGCAACCTCTTAAAACAGGTTTATGCCCATTAAGGTTCATCCTTTAAGTCTTCACTGTAAATTGTATGACTGTGCATATACTTCTTGCATGTACTTCAGTAGGACATGTGGGTCACTACACATGATCCAGCAGAACTGAGAGCAGGACAGTCCCCTCTGCTTATCCTCCCCTGCCCCAGATTTTGCAGGCTGCTCCATTTCACCCTGCTGACAGCTTTCCAAACTCTTCCTCAGATACTTACATCAGCTGGCAGAAATTCTTCAGAGATGGCAAGAGGGCTATATATTTACAAGTGGTGTTTATTTTTCTGGAATAGCATATGCAGTCACCTGCGTGTTCTCTTCATCAAAAAGTCTTGTGATCTGAATATCCTTAAGTTGGTCTCCTGTGCTTCTTGTCCTTCTTGATCACATTTAAAAAACCCAACCAACCAACCAAACCCCACTCCACCACTTTATGGTGTGCTCTTACAAGCAGAGTCTTGTTTGTTAGCACAGAGTGGGAGTATGGGATAGCTTTGTGAAGAGCTATCTGTTCCAGCAGGTTTATATTTGAAGGTGACAGTAATGAATGGGATCAGCCTGTTCCATGCTAACAAGAGTCGAGTCTCAGGCTGAGACAGGCAGTGCAGTGAGGCAGATTTGTGTCCACTTGTGCTCCAACGCCACAGCTTTAAAGCCCTTCTCTTGGACTCACCCTCGCTCCAGGTTGTTGCTAAGGGAAGTAGCATGTGGGGGTTTGTTTGGGTTTTCCATCTATAAACTACTGACTGTAGCTCTGGTCATGGCATAACTTAGGAGGAGAGTTGTACTGGCTTCATGCACAAATAACTACAAGTGAAAAAATACCAGCAATCCCACAGTAGACAGGACCAGATGAGCTGAGACTTCGTAACACGCTCAGAAACACCTATCTGAGGGAAGCAAAGCCAAGCTTAGGCAGCTCTAAAGACCCACGCTCCACACGCCTGCCACCACCTCTTGCGACCGGGGTGCCTGGGCCCTGCTGCTCTTGCACAGGACAGGACAGAGTGGGAACACCTTCCTGCCTCGCACAACAGAGCTGGGCACACTCCACAACCATCTGGAAGGCAGCTGCTCGCTCCTTTGCTTCACCTCTGCGTGGCTATTGGATGGAAAGGCAGTGTCCCACCAGAGACATTGTTAGTCTGACTGGGAAGTTCAAGGTGTGGAGGGAAACAGGAGCACAACATATCTGAACAACTGCACCAAGCCATTGTGGCATACTTTAGGAGTTCAAAATCACAACTTTAATTTTTGCCCAGTAAAGTAAAACTGCCACAGAACACATTGCTGAAAATAACTCTTTCTTTTTCTCCTCCACGCTTTCCAATGTATTTTTTATTCCAGCTTTGGTTGGGTTTTTTTTTAGGTCAAATTTTAGTGTGCAGCAAGAACACTAGAGGAGCGGAGAAGGTGGGGATTTTTCTAGCCGTTAGACTGGACCAAGCTCTGTAGGGCAGCCCCCAAGCCCTCAACTCTGGCTTTGTGTTACTGCCCTGCCTTCCTCTTGGGGATCAACTCAGTGGCAGTGTTTAGGTTATGTGCTGGATATAGAATTAGTTCTCCTCCGTTCTTCTGTTCCTGCAACTCCATTAAATTTCCACTGGGTATTTGAAAATAACATTGTATATGTATATACATACATACACACACACAAAACAGAGTTCTTAAGAGTTCACGTCCTGGGAGGAAGCCAGCACTGATTTCTTTAAACTCAGAGTGACTGCTGACTTATGAAGGAGTTCCTGTGTCTGAGAAGCAGCAGTGGAAATTTGTCTGTCTTTCAGTGTCTCCTCTTATCACTCATCAAGGTTCTGGAGTACATTCACATCTCTGTAAGGGCCCTGAAGAAGCTCTACTGAAAAGTCCTGTTCCCATTAGCAAATCTGTGAAATTGTCTGAGAGACTGACATATGGGAATACAGATAGATGCATCACATTTGTTGATCCTTGCTACCCAGCTTCCTAGCTGCAGTGTTTAGCTCCCATAAAGCATCACTAGGTGTTAAAGCCTTGATATTTTATCCATGCTTTCACTTGTCACAATGCAGAATAAGTCTGTGAAGTATTAATATTTTCAAGCAAACACATGAGCTCCAAGGACTGAAGAGGAATCTGGTGAAGGTAAGACATGACAGTTTGGGTGATGGCCTGATCTACTGAAGTGGTGGAGAGCTCAGGTAGCACACATACAGGGAACCTGCAAATGTGCTGCTAATGTCCAAGATAAAAAGGCTGCTGCCATAAATCACCCCTGTCTGTGAAATATTCTGAAATGACATCATCATTCTCTATATTTGGGAGATAAACTATCCAGTTTCTTCAGCATCCCTCAAACTTCATCACAGACACAAAGAAAAAGGAAACAGAACAAAAAAACTATCCAGGCCGCCACGTATTTTTATCTGCCTGGACCTCTGGGACACAGTTCCTGCAATTTCTCCTCAGCACCATTCCCCTTCTTGGAGGCATCACAGTGAGGCAGTAAAGTATCTCATTTAAGTGAGTGTTGAAAAATTGGTAACTCCTACATTGCTGAAAGAGTTGAATACAGTGTTTGGGCTAAGTCACAAACTGGCACCCAGGTTAAAGGTTTTTTTTTAAGGTCAGAATTGCTTAAAGGGGGTCCCTGGAGATGGAGCACAGAGATACTTGACCCACATAAACTAGGATTCAAAGAAATGTATTCAAAATATACCTGCATGAGGCGTGGTTGATAAACTCCCAGGACAGAAATGTCCTGTGCTCTTTGCATTGAGAACAAAAGAGCAGGAATAGGGAACAAGGACATTTATATTCAGTGACTGACGGCACACAAAAGCAGTTAGAAAGGTTGGCTTCCCCTTTACTTGCTTCTACTACTGCCTTTAAATGCCGAAGTTTCTGGGGAGACAGATCCTTGTCCCATTGTCCCAGATATCTGGGGCTGACTCTGCATTTTGTCCTGGGCAGCAGAGTGGTTTTTGATGCTGAGCACTGAAGGCTCCCTGGGGCAACCTCTGGTCACCACTTCTGCTGGCACCTGCCAGAAAAGTACCGGCCCCTGCAGAAACTTCTGCAAACAAAACCTCTCAAGCAGCGAGAGCCACAAGTGAGCGTATTACAAATGGCAAAGAAACACTGAAAGGTTCTTTGCTAACCAGAAAAAGGCTGTTGTCAGGTGATTTAATTTCCCTGCTAAGTTGTATAGTAAAAAATAAATTGCATGTAAAGACCACGTGACTGGGAATGAAAAGAAGCCTCTCGTTGAAAGCTTTCATTTGCCCTTTATCACACTGTTTTGCTTCATATTCTATAAATAGCTCGTGTGCACTGTTTTTCCTTTTGGCCTCATAACTATGAACTGGTTGCTCACTGGCTTTGGGGAGTCTGAAGAAAATCTCTGGAGAATGCTGTAAGCATACTTGATAGAAGCTCACAAGTGGATTAGTTTCAAAACAGGGCTCAGTTGGCACATTTAAAAATATGTAATAATCAGAGCTGTTTGTAATAGATTCATCTCCTTCTGCAGTGGAGATCAGGAATCTGAGTAGCTTGGTTTCTGCAATCTGATTTTAGTTACAGTTAGGCTGCCGTTTATTTTTAGTAACAAACTGTTTCCCCAAGACAGATTCGGCTGCTCATTAGCATTGGGAGTCTTCTCTACAAAAAATATATTGTGAAATTTCCTTTTAGCTCTGACTAGAGCTATCCATTAAAACACAAATTCAGGTCTGCAAAGAGGAAGAAGAATTTGCTATCCATCTTGTCATTGATAGAAGATAAAGACAATGGAAATAAATTGCCCCTCTTCCCTAAATTTTTTCTTAGTATCAGCACACAGTTTCCTTTTAAAAAGGCAGGAAAATCTGTTAATCTGATGTATTAAAAGCTTAAGGAAAAGAAGCATAATTGAAAAATGGTTTGAATGAAAAACAGTAAAATACCAGTTGTGTTGAATTTGTGATTTTATACCACTGAACTAGTTCATCAAAACAGAGGCTGGGGGAATCCTCTGCAGTGACTCCATTAGATGGGTTAGTAGGCAGGTTGGGATCCAGATCATCGCCTTTACCAGCTGATCTTTCCAGAGGGAGTTCAATCTGCTTTGCTTCCCATTTCACCACTGGTGCCAGCCCCCACTGCTGCAATAGCAGCCTGTTTTTACATATTAATCAGTACTTCCCAGGCCATTTTTTTATGCAAAACCCATTCAGGTAACCTCCAGGCACCCAGACTTCCAACACTCTGATTTCCAGCATCAGAAGTGCCAGCTTGGGTCAGGCCAAAGGCCCCTCTAGCCTCCCTCCAACAGGAGGAGAGCTTGTAACCAGCCAAAACCGTGGTGCTTAATAGCTATGAACACCTACTCTCCAAAAGTGCTGAGTTGTGCTTATTAGCTCTTACAAGTTACCCACAGCAAGCAGAAGAGATTTACTTTAGCTCACCCCTATGGGTGATGAAAAATACCTCCCCTACAGCACACTGACAAACATCAGCAGATGGTGATCCTGACACAGAGCAACCTTTTGAGTCATGGTCCTGTGAAACGCAGCTCCTTATTGTGCCCCAAATTCTGGGGTAAAAAATAAACTTGCTTCTCCAAAATATTTGCTTTACTGAAGATGAACTCTACCAGCCGCTCAAAGGAGTTAATTCCAAAGCTGCCAGGTGTCAGAGTTCAGATGTGCCATTTGACAGATTTGGTGCTCTGTGGGTTTGTTTGTTTGTCTGTTTGATTTTATTTTTTTTAGTTTTTATTTTTAATTCTTTAGCTACTACTAATAATGTGTCATGTTAGAAATTTTGCTCATTTAAACTGTTTTCAAGGTAGTCAACTTATTGGAGCGCATTCCAATCTATGCCTGCCTAAAACTTCAAGCACTAAAATGTCCTGACAGTTCAAGTGTTACATAGTTGTAAAATTTAAAGGAAGTTACTCTTAATTTTTTTTGAATTCCCAGAGGAATGAATACATTTCCATGCAATTTTCCAGAAAGATAAACTTTTTCCCTAAGAACAGTGTTTATTTTGGTTATGTTCAACCACTATTTTCATACCTAACAACAAGAAATAAACTCCACTTGAAAGTATGAATGCAATCTTAACTGTTAATTGTGGTGGTGTTACAAAAATACCACTGGAACGGATGTGAAAATTGCTCAGAGCAATTGGTAGACCCTTTTCACAAGCTAGTGCAACAACTCCTCCAATTCATACATACTTACACACAGAGCTTTCACATATATGGCTCTGATTTTGGAAATGGTGTCAACTGGAAAAACATCACTTCCTGATGTAAGCGATGCAGGCTTTGTAGATTTTTCACTGAAACCACACTATCCGATTAAAAAATTCTTAACCCCCTTCTTGTAACTAACCTTGACCCTTCAACCCTGAAAGGTTTCACAGCTAATTGCCTGAGCCAATGCACTGGTTTGAGGGAGAGGTCTGCAAATGATGGATTTAAAAGAAAACAGCGATTACTTTATATCAAACATTAGTGTACTTGCAGGCAATGGCATCCTTCTGCTTTGGATTTGCCTTATTTTAGTTGCCTTCATCTTAATTGCAATGTTATTTCAACAGGAATTTGGGTGCTTAGCTTTCCAGTGATGGTATCTGTAGTAGCACCACAAACGGCTCTGCATTCTTTGCATATTTGGTGGCATGCATCACCCCAGTTTGGAACAAAAGCTCTTGTTTTGGACGTATCACTGCAGACTGTTGTCTGATCCAAACTGTCTGCTTCCTTCTGAACTTCTAAACAGAAATGACAGATCATTTTGTAGTTTTTAACAGATCTAGCCTCAGAAAACTTACCTGACGTTGCCTAAATATGAGCTACATTTTGCATCCAGGTTTGGTTTTTTTTAAATTTACATCACATTCTCCAACAGTTTAGTACCCAAAAGACAATGAAAATTTAGACAAAAGCTCTAGCTATGGGAGGATTTTACTTGCAACAGAATCTAAATATGTGCAATTAATGCATGTCTAGGTGTTATCTGAAGAACCACTGCAAATGCTGATTAGGAATCCACATATACAACAACCACATAAACTAGTTTCATTTGCAATGTCTGGGTATTCAGTATGGCCTACCTGTTCACAGCTTGTAGTATCTCATGCAAAGAACAGCAACTCCTTCTTTCCACACACAAGCTGCAATGCTGGATGCAATGGGGTAGAGGACAGGTTATCTTCCACATATTCCCTGTCACAAACAGGGATCAGAATGGTGAAAACTTTAGATTCAGTCGTGGCTACTTTCCCTACTTGCTAGGCAGACAATTTTGCTAGGAACAGAGAGTAACAATTCTGTTTTGAAAAGTAAATGAATACATTTAATCCCCAAGTACCTCAAGTATCAAGGCAAAGGTTTCCTCCTCAGGATAAAAAAGATCTTTGAAAAAGAAATCAGATAGGGACGTTGAAAGGGCATCCAGTCCATCCCAGGTCCCAGAGTAGGAACAACTATCTCCATGTCCTTTCTGAGAGGTATTTTTCTAACCCCTCTTTTAAACTCATCAGGGATTTCATAATCACCCGAGCAATCTTTTCCAGTGCATTGCTATCCCTGCTTTGGATAGTTGTTGTTTTTTTTTCCCCCCTCTTTGTATTGTTTCCTCTGGTCCTTTATTCTCTACACAATGCAAATTGTTTCAGTCCGCCTTCTAGGTTTGTTTCCTAGTCGGCTGAACATTCACACTTTGGAGCCTCTCCAATAAGTCCACATCATTCTTGAAGCTACCATTCATCTTGGGATGTCCTCTTGGGACATTATTACCACATATGAAACCACGTTTTTCCAGCCAGGTTTTAAAATGACATCTATTAAGCTGAGGGTTGCGTCTTCAGCGCACAGTTAACTTGAGTTATTTGCACTTGAGTTAACATCTCCCCAGTTAACCTTACGTCACAGAGTCACAGGAAAAGAGAATTGGAAGGAATCGCAGGAAATCATCTAGTCCATATTCCACCTCTGAGGCACAATCAAGTGCCATACATCTACACTGTTTTTAAAAGACTCCAGCAGCAAAGTCATCAGGACCTCCCTGGGCAGTCTTCAGATTAGAAATTCTAAATCTCCATTTGCCGGTTCATCTCGGCATGTCTCAGCCAGTTGTGTGCCCACCTTACCATGTTTTTATGATAGATAAAACCAGCCTAATTTGCTTACAAGAATGTCGTGTGGGACTGTGTCCTAGCTTATCTTTGAAAAAAGGCCCCACCAAATCTACTAGACCAGTAGCACCAGTACGTAGTGGCACCATGCTAGTTCTTTATCATATTTGTAAGGACAAGAAAGATTTTTAAAGTATCATCTAATGATTTATGCCATTATTCATGTTCAATACTGAATAAGCATTAACTTTCTCTAAATCCTCCATGGCCTCCTTCCCCTCAGCTACTCTTGCATTTTCAGACATAGGTAATGCATTTGCCTTCTTGACATCATCAGGAGACTCCACATTTCTTAAAGAGAATGGCAGATAACTTAGCATTTGAAAATTTTTCGTATTATAGGATATCGTATCAAGCCCTGCTGACTTGCATAATCTCTCTTATCTTTCAAGTACACCTGACCTGTTCCATTTCTGTCCTATTTTTATTAAAATTAACTGTTTTAAGCAACTGGTCATAATTCACCTTTTCTGTGGTGGTTGAAAGGAGAAAGACATCAAATAGATCACCTATTATTTGGTCATTTCCACATTCAGTAATAAACTTCTACTTTCTTCCACCTTGATCACTCAAGTATTTCCTTGCTATTCTTCCTTCCTTGGCAGCTGCAATTCCGTTTTAGCCTGAGCTTTCTGACTTTTCCCTACATGCCCACGAAACCTGTCATATCAGTCCTCAGCAAATAGAAATGCACCTCTTCCATTTGTTTTTTCCCCCCAGTGTAGTAATCCATGCTTATCTCTCACTGTGTGCTCTCCTTGGGATCTTTAGCCGAGAGCAGCCGCACTGCAAAATAACCCTTGCATTGCACAGAGGGGTTGGATTACTGCACAGAATAACTGCGTTAGCAGCTGACAAACTGCATTAACTCGAGCTGTAGCCTATGTAAGCAGACAAGCCAGTCAGTTCAAGTAAAAACACCACCATCCTCATCTTAAAGGTTTCTGCGTTTGGACAAGATTTGAGCTGGGGCGACACTGAAGTTATGACTCAAGCATACTGCATAGTCAAGACAATCCCAGAAGGTACTATGAAGAGACGTAAGTGGATACTTTCCTTCAACTCTGTTGAAATAAAACAAAAGCAATAGGCTGCACAGCAGAAATGGAGGCCTCGCTGCCCGCTCACATTTGAGCTCTAACGACAACAAAAAGGATAAGAAAGTTTGACTCTCTCAAGATTCGGTTGCTCCCAGGTTGCTCCTCCTCTACGTTTACACGACATCCTCTGTCACAGAGGATGCACAGGAATGCTCTGAGCCCACAGAAAATCTTCAGTTCACCTGTTAATGAGCCAAAAGGTTCCAGGCAAACCCAGATGAAACACAACAAAGCATGGTAATACAGACAGAGGGATACTATTTACCTGTTTTACAGATGGAAAATATTGAGGAAACTAATATAAATAGGAATAAGCCGCAAGAAATGTTCTGCAACCTTAAATTAACTATCTAAGAGCATGGCAGGCGTCTGGCTGGTGGTTCTGCAGTTCACTTAGCTCCTACAGTCATACAATCCTAAGAGCTTCAGTGGAAAAGAAAATAAAATCCTCCAATCCTTAGGGAAAAGTCACAGTTTATCTCTAGAAAGCATGAAGCCGCAAATCTGAAAAGATGCCAAAGTTGACAGTTAACTGCCACATACTACCGAAATCTTCCCCCCCGCCTTTTTCTTAAACTCTTTCTTCCCATTCCCAGGTCAGACTCAAGTTTGGAAGTCAGTGAATGAATTCCACTAGTACTACATTTTGTACTTTCACAAACAGCTTAAAAGCAAAGGTATCAGATTTCACGGCTCTGTGAAGGGGCTGGCACAACTTCAAAGCACTTCTGGAACATCTATTACTTTATTCTGCAGAGACAATAGCCTCTCCGTAAGCGAAGGCCGAAACAGTCCTTCCCTTCGAAAGCTGATTCTGACACATACAGTCACAGCTTCAGCAAAGCAACACCAACATGTCTGAAATTTCAAGACCTTATGCCAAAGCAGAACTTACCTGTAAAGTCTGAAGCAAATCAAACACGTTTGAGATCTCAAAATTTTTATAGAGATCCTGGGCCCGTCACAACTCAAAAATGGTTTGGATTTAAATCCCGCATTTGCTTCAGTGTGCTAGTCTTGGTGGAAAGCAGGTGCTTTTGACAAGCTTTTTAGTTACTAAAAATAGCTCTGTATTACATTGTGGAAACTACGTAATTTTTAATTTTTTCTCTCGACTGTAGTTAAATTTTAAAGAGACAAATACATCATCCTAGAATTATAAAGACAGCGCTCATAAAACCTTCCTATCCTGAATTATTTCAGATATAGCCATTTTTAAGAGACATCATTTTCTCCTTTCTCCTTTGATATTAAGAAAAGTCAACTTTTGTAACTTTCTGCATAGATAAAACACACAGGATTTTGTATACTTTTTGCCAATTAGTTTACTATCAAAACCTTGCACCCAATCTCAAGAATTGTTGCAAATGTCACCTCCTATAAAGGCAAGGGCATGCCAGAGAAATGGATTTTTACTAAGAACAGTAAAATTAAATAATAATAGGAATACAAAAAAACCCCCCCAGATATAAATGTTATCAAGAGCCGCAAAACTGACTAAGCAAATACTGTACTGAGCATACCCTTCTAAGCTCCAGGTCAATGGAAAATTTTAATTTACAACTGTGTCATGTGCAACAGAGCTGCTACAATTCCAGACATGACAACTGGGTGATATATTTCCCATGTTCTTATACATCCTAGTATTTCAGTTATTAAATGACAAGCTGAGAAACAGTAATACAGAGACAAGTGACGGTAAAGTTGGTGAAAGGATAGTCAAAATTTGTCAAAGTGTGATGGAAACTATGGTAAGAACAAAACATGAGCTGCATTGATGCTTGGGGGGGAAAGAAAAAAATAAATCACAAACCACTTGGGAATTTGAACCAAGGACAAAATGAAACACTAGATGCATTCATGAGGCAAGATGGCATATATCTGGATGATCCTTGATTGAAAAGCTTAGGTGAAAGGGACAGGAAAGGCCAGCTGAAAGCACGGCAGTCTAATGCTTCACCATCCCCTCTCCCTCTTCAGAACCTACTGGAACACACTCCATACAGGGCAGAAAGAATCTCAGCATTGCTGTTTAATCATAGCTCTCCTTGCTGAAGAACAAGGGGAAACAGCAGCAAAGTTTCCACAGCGTTTATCAGGAAAAGAAACTTACCCTGATAATTTAATCCTTTTTTATCCTGTTGATCTGGTACTTTGCATCTGCACTACCGCAGTCCAGTCCCTGGGCGACAAACTGTTCACGTGGCTTTTCCGCTGCCACCATCCTCCTCACAGCCCTTGTCTCACCTGAGTGTTTAATTCATAAAAATGAAGGAAAAAGACTTTCAACTAAATTAGCAGCTGGCTTTATCAACTTGTGCCGGTTTTCCTCTGTGGGGCTGGCCAAGCTTTGGGTGCTGAGGAACCTACCCTGCCTGTTCCCACCCATGACCAACATAACTCTATTAACAAACTTCAGGTAGATTACAAAAAGTGTGGAAACTGCCTCCGGGAGCCTCAGCCTTTAAGCCACTTAAAAGGTATGAGCTGTTCTTAGATGATGCTACTATACTGGGGAATCTGACTCCAGTACTGAATGCAAAGCTGATAAGCCCAACATCCAGTCCATCTCTTCTCCCTTCCTTTCCAATAATCTCATCATGTAACCTTTATTTTTTCCTCATTTCAAATGCTGCAATGATGCTTCAAGCTAAACTTCCCAAACACTGTAAAGGCCAAGAATCAGCTCTATATTCTGTGGGGCATCCTATAGTCACAAAATTCAAAGGCAAAATGGAAGAAGCGTCTTTGATGGAATTATAGTTTGCTTTCTCTAATGAATCCTCGAAAACAGCCATCAGGGAAACAAATTCAAAAAAGAAAAAAATAGGGGGAAGGGGAATTATCTTGAGATTACATTTAAAAAATTTTAAAAAGCAGAATCTCAAAAAACAGCAGGTAATAAAGATCAGCCACAAAGCACAGTACTGGCTGCAGTTTGAACTTTAAATTAGGTATGCTGTCTCTCCTTCAAATGTAGGGTCTAGGAGCCTGTAATATTATTGAGCAAACTTTTTCCCATGAAACCATTCCCACTCCAGTTCAGAGATAGGCATTATGGTCTAGCCATGTCTCTAACGATAATGTTTGGTTTGGCAAGTTTTAGTGTGGTTATCTTGGCAAACAGATGCTTTAGTCTATGCCATTTATTTGGTCCCAGTACATTCCAAATTATTTTGATGAAACTTCAAGTGTGATATGACAGGAAAGTCATAGCTAGTAAATCACCTGGAAAGTCCCATAAAGGATAGGTCTTGGTGGCCTCACCCTGCCAAAGAAATAACACTGGTTTGCTGATCTGTTACAAATTGGAAATGCTTACAATAAAAGCATGGGTTCTTTTTATTGCAAGAAGGCAAGGAAATATATACAGCACAAAGAATAGTAATATGACCCTGCAGAAATGCTCACCATAGAACAGGAGGATCATAACTCTTAAGAGCAGTCAGCACTTAAGTTCATAAAGTTATTGAGGCAGTTCTCACAGCATTCCCCTCTCTCTCTTTTAAAAAAGTGTTATTTATGTGCATGCAGATGTATGTGCACAGACGCACACTTTTAAATATGTGGATTATTAACTTAAAGGCAAGAGTTCATACTATCTCCTTTCAACAGAACAAAACAGAAAAAGCACTGCAAATCATAATAAAATAAAAAGAAGACATATTTAAATCCCCAAATGATGCAGGACAGCTCATGCAAACATGATTTTTTTTTTTTTTTAGGTCTGTTACTCTTTAATGGTGTTGTAAGAATTGCAATATTTTTCCTGAAAATACAAGCTTTTTGCAAATAGTTCACAATATCGAGGAATTATATAAATTACTTTTTATAGTCCTGAACACCTTAAGAAGTTAGTTTGAGAAGTGCAGTAGTAGCAGCAAATGGCTTGGTTCTCACAAATGTGCCATAACCTCAGAGTCCAATGTAAAAGCTAGCATCTGTCATTACCTCATACTTGTAGAAATCAGGCCAATTCTAAAAGCTGGAAATAAAATATAAAGATACTTTTTATGCCTGTCACGTTAAAGTAATTCCTAATTACTTTATAAAAATCTCACCTGTTTTAAAAACAATAAATGGAAAATTCATAGTGCTTACTTCCGATTTGTACTCACATAGTTTTTCCCACAAATGTTCAGGTGCACTTCTCCAGCTTTTAAGCTGTCCTCAATAAGAAGCACAGACATGAAATACCTACTTTTCTCTTCCTCCAATCCAAATGCTGACTGCTCAGGAGTTAAGAATAGCAGCAGCAAGCTGACAGAGAACTAGGAAGAGGAGAGCATTTGAAAATTAATGCTCAGATTCACAGTATTATCAGAATAGGCTGACTGACAGCTATGATAATCTTACATACATCTATATGAAATTTCATTATTTAATATCCTTCATTGCACATAGTATCATAAATGTGAACAGGAATTACTATGCAATGACTACAGTTAAATGTAAATATTTGGCCTCATAATTTCTTAGACATTCTTCAGATATCTTCCAAATGGGTAGGCAGATTTATCTGTATTTGTCTTTTCCAGAACAGATATCCCTTAAATAAAACAGCAGTAGAAGAGTCATCCTGGATCACTGACCTGTTTCACACTGATAGAGATCCAGGATCACTATCACCTACAGTAAAATAACTCCAAACTTACCTTGGTTCAACAGAAACTGCTGAACTGTATGCCACCTCACAGAAACAGGGCTATTACTGAAATTGAGTCCTGGGTGAATATTTAACATACTCTGAAACACAAATAATTCAGCATTTCCTCCAACAGTTACTCATCTTTAAATACATCCCATAGAACATGTGCATCACAACTACAACATAAACCAAACCATAACTTGAACCCCAAACAAAAAACATCACTTCCTGTAATCCACTAACGTATAAATGTCTACTAAATACAGATGTTAAGGCTGTTGTGGGATAAAAATAGAACGGAGTTTTCAAGAGTGATTTGGGACCGTTGGTTAGCTAGCAGTCAGGGCTGTTGGAACATTTGTTGGTTTTACACACATACATTCACACACACACACACGCACACTTTGTTAGACACAATCAACTCCCTGATGCTTTTCCTGTTTTCTCTTTCCTTATCTTCTACAGTTCCACCTAATTCCATTTTCCCTTCTTTTTATTTTCCTTTGAATAACCTTAGTGTATTTTAGGTCCTTAGGGAAAGAAGAAAATAAATACAGATAATTTATACCAACCTCTGCATAGAGAAACAACACTGCTATGGACGCTGTCTTTTCCTTCCGGCAAGCCAGTTTCTTTAAATAAGCTGCACTCCACCAAAGGACTGAAAAAACACATCTTAAAAACAAATTAATTAGCTTCCTACAAATTAAATTTTTCCTTTCTGCACTCTTCAAGCTTTTATCTACGTTTTCCTCTTTTACTCTAACAATAAAATTGATTAAAGCTAAATTACATTTCTGTAGGCATTGATTTGCTAAAGCTTTTGATACAGCCCATTCCGGACGCATCAGCCAATATGATAGATCCTGCCCGGGAAACTGCCATGGACTCCAGACAGCGTTTGAAGTACAGTTATGCAATGGATGCCACAATGCCCGGGTAGTCAAATTATCTGGCCTTAACAACTTGGCTTTTTGGTAGATGGGTAAGTCACACGGATTCGTGCTGGTGTCTGTATACAGAAACTGCATAACTCTTTGGACCAGGCATAGTTGAATATGTGCTCGGAAGTTACTATATACCGACCACAGAAGTGGTCACTGGGAGTAGTTCAGAATGTTTTACAAGAATGCTTTGATGCTATCCAGAGCAGTACTACTGGCCAGTAGCTAAACTATAATTACACTAGCTGGATCGGAAAGTCAGGGTTGAGTTGCAAGAATTCCCTTCTCGGCTCACCCGTTCCAGACCTTGATCAAGGCCAATGTACTTTTGGGAAAGTTCAGCTCCAGTGAAAATGTAAGCCTACAGCTGAAAACCTCTTGGGTTCAGTTTTTGTTTTAAAATCTAGGTCGCGTCACTCTCGAAGCAGTGACAAATTTTCCACGCAGGTGCATAGGACGTGGGGTTATTCTATACATGAGAAGATATGAACAAAGAAATGTTTACAAAATTCTAACTGTACACGTTAAAAAAAAATATTAACATCAATTCATAATAAGCTTTGTCTCTGTCCTAGCTACCGTCTGTGATGGGGATTTTGTTATGCAGTGAAACCAAGAGCAAGATAGAACTTTAAACACTGCCTGGAGCACACAAGCCCTATGTTTATTCCCAGTAACATATTCATAAATTATAAAACTGAAAGAGGACCACTTTGACTGTCTGGGCTGCAGGAATTTACTTAGTCATGGCATGTTCTGCCTGCTACTGCAACCAACACAGGCATTCAGAAGCTTGCAGCCACATTCCTGTTTGTTTTATTCAGGTACATTACCACTGCACACCTGAACGGTGGCCCCCAACTCCATGCGTCAGGGATGAGTGATTAACAGCACTCAGATGGTTTCCCGCTAGCGCAGGGCTGGGTGCAGCCACTGCCTGGGCCCGGGCAGCAGACTGCTCCCATCAGCCTTGCAAGCACGCATGCTCCACGGGGAGGACCAAAGGCACGGTCACAGACAGCAGTGACCGCTGGCTGAGCTCTCCGATGACGTGGTGCACCTTGCTCCTGAGGTCACTTCTGCTGAGGGGAGATCAGATAAGGCCAGTCAGGAGAGGATCATCCCTCTGGTGTGAGCAGGGTTAAGTTCAGCGTCCACGCTCCACTTTGATCACACTGTTTCCATGGGCAAAGATCGCAATTGTGGATTTAGTTAGCCTTTTTCCAATCTTTGTTGGCTACGTTTTTTAACCCACTGCTTCCCGGCATAAACACGTGTCCAAGCTTGAACCCATCTCCTAGCTTTCAGCTCCTTCAAATTTTGCTGGTGTGAGGAAGGGTTACCTCTATTCTCTGCTCTCTAAACTGGCTCTAAAACAGGGGCTCGACTAAACAATAATTATACTCTGTAAAGTCTTTATTTGCTGGGTGTCTTGTGACGTTGGTTTATGGAAGCCTGTGCACAGCGTACTCCCACACCAACCCATGTACAGTTCCCATTATCGTATAAAAAAACTGGCAAGGAACCGTAATTTTTTTCCCCTCGCCCCCAAACAAAGAATCCTTATGACACTGAACTCCCTCTTCCTTTAAGCAGCCTCATTTTAAGCCTCACTATTTAAACAAAACACAATGCAAAACAACACGCTAATATCTTAGGGACTACTTCGTATGGTAGAGAATGATCTTCTGTTAATTCAGCTCTCTCTCAGAAATGAACGTTTTCTGTCTTAGAAAGTCAGGATACCTTACTGTGTTCGCCTGTTTCAGTTCACTCTGCCATACATTACCCTGATTAACTTTGGCAGTGACAAAGTTGGAGAAGTAATTTAAAATTATGATCACAAGGAAGCATTGTATTTTACTGCAGCAAAATCAGCACTCCTGTTTTAACTCTCCTGAGCTTTCATTTCCTGTGAAGGAGCAGAGGAGCTAAAACCTGTTTCTGAAGGCGAGGCCTTAGGAGTTCTCACAATTTTGTTTTTTAATTATTTTCTTTCATAGTAAGTGAAAATGTATACAGTGTTACGCTTAGACAGCGTTGCAGTAGCACCAAATAGGTAGCACCAAAAAGGTGGAATTAGACTAGAACGCTAAGGCTGTTAATCAAAGAAAGTCAATCTAAATTTATCTTTGTCAACCTTAGAAAACAAAGAAGAAACCAAGGAATGCAAATGACAGGCATGAGAAATCCGACTCTTGCTTGCTGGGTAAAGTTTGCTTTGAAAAAGAATATGCAGAAATACTGAAAACAACAAAATGTGCAAAGATGACAAAGGGAGAATTTGAGCACATTGGACTTGTAATTTATTTCCTTTGAGTTTCATTTCTTGTTTCTTTCTCATTACAGCTATTGAAATATTTTTTAGGGAAGTATTATAATATAATGACAGTTATCTATATGAATTGTAAGTCATCCATGGCTTAACTCCTTTTTTTAAGAATTGGCCTTAATTATTTTCAGGCTAAGCATGTACTTCCTGTAATTTCCCCAAATAACTTCTGGCGATCACTGGAGCTAAAAGAGCTGCTGGTTGCTGGAAAGCGACACTTGAAGTGTCTACACATAGATCAGATACGAATTTATTTGAGAACACCTATCTGAATGTATATTGCGATGCGATCAATCATTGATTCTTCGCTGACAAGCTTCTGAAAGCAGTTTCTACTTTGTATGCACACGGACGTAATAAGCGGCAACGCCCCCCCCCCAAGGAAACAAACAAAAAACACCCCAAAAAGCCATTAAATTCATAGAGGTGTTGATCACAGCTCTCCTTAAATGACCTAATCTATTTGGCATCAATTTATATTACTGCTATATATGACACGCATCCTGCTTAAATAACAACACTGTTAAGAAAATGGACTGACAAACCCACATCACAGTTACAACAATGTTATTTGCTTAACAAGGATATGCGATCATTTTACAGCGATGGAAGTTTCATTAGGAAAGAATTTAACTACACCGCCAGTTAGCAAGGTGTGGTACAAACACAATATGCGAAAGAGGCTCTGATCTGAGTACCAAGTTCATTTTGGATCCCATCAAAATGAAAGTAGCATGTTCTCCGAGCTGTTCGTCTTCTAGTTTCTTGCTGCTCTTCTTCTAAAGCCAGAATAAGTTTAATAGGTTGCTATGTCTCACGCTGGAACGTTCCACCTTTTGAGTAGTGTTGTTACCTGTGTAATCGTGTTCTAAATTGTATTTATTAAATTATGTTGTGGATTTTTTTTTTTTTTTTAAAGTGAGCTCACTTTTTATTTTGAAGGTCTTAGTTCAAATGAAATCATTCCACATATCTAGTCAGGAATAAAATTACTCAACCAGGTAAAACCACCCAGTATTCCACCAGGCCATCATTTCCAGCCGAAGATACCACGACAGAGCCTTTTAAAACCAAAATCCTATAATGTGGAAAACCAGTCTTATTTCCCCCCAAAATGTAATGCTACAAGTCCATCTACTCACAGTAAAATTGGAGATGCTGTAGTTTCAGGATCCATTGCCTTCAGTGTCAATTTCAAGTTAAGGATTTCACAGTTTCCCCTATTCTTGGGTCATTTAAGTCCAAGTCAGTTCAGTGATACTGCTCACAGTACTTCTCCAGAAAGTTTTGCTGGCATGTTGTGGTAGTGCAGTAGCAACAGCTGTGTAGAAAGCAAGGTTTCACTAAGCCAGCACTGCTCACAAAGTCAGCATATAGCAGTCAAAGAACATTCAGGTGCTACAAGTTTTTCTTCACAGAAAAGAGGAAAGCAAAGAAAAATAGTTTCAGGAAAGCACAAGGAGCTCACCAGTAGGGTGAAGAGATGAGGAACTCAACAATAAGAAGCTCCTTTCTTGAAGCGTCCATGGGAAGAGGTATTAAGAGGACGAAGAAGACTAGCTCACTGTGACTAAAAGAGGCTTCCATTTTGACAGGGCACAAAGCCAAGACATTAGTGGAGGAGAGCATCATATCCGAAGAAGCTTTGAAGGTCATTTCACAGAGCTCCTAGCTCTCACAATGAAACTACTGGAAAAACAAACACAGACACTCCAAAGCACTTCATATATGTGTATAAAGCCATTCTTAATTTAACGATATACTTGCTTTAAGCTTCTGTATTTAGTTTATAGGCTTTGTTTAGTGAAGATCACTTTAAAAAATAAATCTTCAGCAGGCATTGCACTGGTCTTCCTGAACAGCAGTGGTCTCCTGAGTCAGGGTCAAGTGCGATTTCCATTAATAGATTACAAAGAAGCTTTTTGAGAAGAACTACAGACCTGGCTTAAAATGCTTCTCTTCTGCTGAGAACACCTTGACTGTGCAACAGTTATAATGCAACTCAAGAGTGGAAGGGAACGCTGGACTAAACACAGAACAAAACCTTCCAGCAACCAAGTTTTCTGACCGAGCAAGATGGTATTAAAAAGAACAGCGGAAGCATTGAAGTGGATGCTGAAATCTGGAGACATAAGAAGGGCTGGACAGTACTACTGTTCTACAACAACAAAGTTTCCGTATTTTCTTTACAAGCATTTCTATGTTGCCCAACACTGCAGGAGTCAAGTACTTCTTTACTTAATCTTCCTAGCAACTTGGTGAAGAACATAAAAGTCATTTTCATTTTGCATACACAAAACTAAGGCAATAGTATTAAATGATTTATCCACATTCATACAATGTTTTGGAAGAGGGAAGAAGAGCTCACTCATGTCTCATTGTTAGCTCTAATTTTAAAAATAGCACAGCAGGCAGAAGGCTCTTGATCTTTCACATACATGTGTCATGTTCAGAGCCTTCTCCTTATCTTTCACCTCAGATGACAACCCTCAGGATTAGCCACATGACTGGGAAACTGGTGATGAGCCAACAGATTACGAGGCCACTTCACACAGAGAAAGCCTAACAAGGAAGAAGTCCAGGAAATTGTCTCCTGGCAGATTTAGGAAAGAGAATTTCAGCTTACCTTTTCCTTGTGGGATCCCCCTGAGGTGGCACCGATGTTGTGGATGAAGGAGATGGGCTGCATGACTAAGGGGAGCTGGCAAGAACTCCACCAGCAGGCTGCATTACGGCAGTCACAGACGCACTGGGAAGAAGCTGAAATTAATGCAAAACATGCTACGGATAAAGGCACACTAACAGTATGAGCCAGATTACTCTGCCATACAGCTGAAGGAAAGCCAGATGTTGTGGTAGAATGGCAGGCTGGGCAGGACACCAATGACTTCCTCCTCTGAGAAGGTAAAAACATGCAGATTCAGTGCACAGGGCCTTCAGGCTGCTTTGGAGAAAAGATAATCAAATTCTAGTTACTGAAACTGCAGGAGTATGTAAAGGACGTTAGAGGATGCCCTTTTTTCTCCAAAGTTAGTCGTATCCATATTTAAAGGACAAATAACCACTTTTTGGCCCTTCATGGGTTCAATCCATGTTTTGGATTGAGACTGCAACCACAGGAGCTGGACACTCACCTTATCTCCATCAGCCTTTTAAAAACAAAAGCCAACAACCTGTTATTGCTTTCAGAAGATATGGCCTGAAGAAAAAAACAATGACAAGTTTGCCTTGCACCCACCTCAGCTGACTGCAGAGAGAAGCAGGATACGTGAGAAATGTTGCTGTTGCTCTCAAACTCCTGCCTTAATCAAATTTCCAAACAAGATTTTAAAGAAAAATGAAATGCTGTTCTAAATTTGCCAGCTGAAGGTGAAACAGTAAGTTGATAAATGGTTATAATTATAATTTCTTCTTTCAGTCAATGTTCAAAAAAGTGGAAAACCAGAGGACTACCACTGCAGTGAGGAAACCTAACAGTGCAGTACCACTGTCCATGATAAACTGAGGAGAAACCCCTTATCATTTCAACTTTATTGTATTTTATTGACAATAAATAATTCATGGCATAACTGACATTTTTATTTAGTCTAATTAATAATTAGTTATTAAAACAAAATACCCAAACAAACAAGAGAATGGCAGACAAGAACTATCACTTCCTAGCTGAACAGGAGGGCCCCTCAGAAAGTACCCCCCACCCCCAGGCCTCTACAGCACAGCTATGTGCAGCAGGAGGGACTTTCACACCATACCATACAATATACCATACCATACCATATCAGGAAGGGTCAATCATGACATCAAACAGACAAAACATGCCAGAATGATTCTGAAATTAAAAAGTATAAAAGAAAGGCAGAGATTGTGACTGCCGCATACAATATACAATGCCACAAGCCTTTGGATAGTCAGACAGAAACAGAGCTGTAAGGCAGAACTTTTCCTTTTCAAAAATTACTGGCAAAAATATCAAAGACATCATCTGGTATTTTAATTTTTTTATCAATTCTGCAGTAGCACTGCTGCTTTAATGGTTTTCCTTGCAACACCATACCCTCTACAAACACAGTAGGTGAGTTCTCCAGTCAAGTCTCCTTCCTCTAAATAATCAGTGCTTCAATTTCGACAGATAGCAGGACCTAAGGTAATTGAAAAAACGTAACAATTTTTTTCAAGCCATGACAGAGAATAACTCCTCTTCCTGTTGTTCTGATTCAGTATAGTTTACCTGCCTACAAGATAACTTGATTTCTCTGAGATGTATTCAATTGGTTTAATCTACAGAAGGCATATAAATTTTATTTTATTCCCTTCCTGTCCATCTCCAAATATAACTGTCAAGTACCCCAATACAGCAGAAATGGGAGTTTGGGGGATCCTTGCAGCCAGAGAGATACCCACCAAATAGAGCCTTTCTATAGGTTGTTCAGTGTTAGGGGGATTTCCCAGCAGTTACTTTTCCATGGCCCTTGGGTAATGCAAAGTACCAATTTTCAAATCACCTACCAATTCGGATCAGGAGTTCTGAATGGCAAAGAACCTTTTACAGAAAACATGTTCCCAGAAAGCTTCATGAGGCACACGATGTTCGAGTTCCCCCTCCCTCCCTCCCTGAGGCCTTGCACCCAGCTTTACTCTGTGTTACAGTACAGATGCAGAGTTCTTGGGTTGTTTTCTGTAACACCTGAGCCTGCTCATTGCAGGTATACACTAACGTTTGATTATCCTGTTACTGCTAGTCCAAATGTAGAATACAAAACTTCCAACCTGAAGGTATTTAAATACAGAGGTTAGAATAACACCTGCTTTCTCAAGTAGTCATTGATTAGCCTCCACCTTTTCCTCCTATATATAAACATTCTTTCAGAACATACATTTGGAAAGAAGTGAGTATGACAGACCACGGTCCTCCCCATCTCAGATTCCTCATTTCATCTTTTTTGAGAATAGTATCACCTTTGTATAAAGACAAAAAGAAAGAGTTTTCTACAAACTGAAAATCCTGAATGTTTTTTCCACTTCCACTCTTCCATTCTCCATCCTACAGCCTGAAGAATTTCATACGGGCATCCAATGAGTTCACAAACAACTTACTTATGGGATCTTCAAAGTCACAGCTTAATGACATTACTATTAAGCAGGTAAATACAAGGTCAACCATAGAAGGGTGAATACTGTCACTTTACACCAGTGAACTGGTGTAAAGCCTCGAGGCTTGCAGGCTGAGAAAAACAAAAACCAAAAACCTTTGGCTGCACCCAAAGATGGGTTGGAGGTCACACAAGAGATGGGCAAAAGATTTGCCTTAACTCCATTAGTGTCAGTATTGCTTCTTTAAACTAAGCTAGCTTAGGTGAATTAAGTTGCAGAACAAAGCATTCAAACATCTATCCAGATTGAGTCAATTAACAGCTGACATGCTGTACTTAAGCTGCTACCAAGTATGAGCTTCAGCTAATCATTTCAAAAGGAAGTGTGAAGGCTGTTCATATTGCTCCATTAATCTGTTGCTGCAGAGTAGAGTTACGTAACTGAAATATGGCACACGCTAAGTTGACAGGACTCATTTAAGCACATACTACTCGTTACACAGCCCTTGAGTGTAACAGAGGGCATGAATAATAGCTTCAGCTAAAAGTCAGCTGGTAGCAAGATGGACACGGACGCTTAGTTCTTAAATATGCAGAAAGTACGGCTACAGCACTAGAATATGCTTATAAATGTGGCCTGAGTTTCCTTTTTGCTTTCTGAAATTGTACCTTGGCTGGAAAAAAACTTAATAAATGCTACAGGAGTCATATGACATTTTAGATACTAATTAAAGGGGTTAATATCAAAGACTAGAAGGATGAAAATTTATTTAGAGTTCCACAACATACATGCCAGCTGAGCACCAAATTGAGCTTGAACACAGCAATCCTTGCAAAAACCCAAGTGTATAAGTGTTGGTTGTGCTCCTGGAGACTGCTTCAAATGGTTTTTCCAACCCCATTCATTTTCAAACAATAGCACTAATAAATGCATTCAGTACAGAGTTTTTGAAAACTAAAGCTGTCCCAGTAATGGAGCCAGAAAGGAACTAAAATAATAACCAGAAACTTCCACTTGAAAAAAAATCAAAGCAGAACAAACTCCTGAGCATCTGAGTTTTACTAGCTGATACAGGACTGATCCCATTTGCTCATTTTCAAACTTAAAGAAATGATAATCTGTTCTGTGGCAGACAGAACAGAAGAATTCATAAAAGGATAAGATAGTATGGTACCATATTTTTGAAGCATTTATGCTTTAACTTAAAAGGGCTTGGTTCATAATGGTCTATTTATTAAGTTTACAATTATTCTTATTAAGAATAAAAACGTACCCAAGAAAAGAATCAAGAGTTTCAGGTTTGGTTATGAATGCATTTTGCTTCAAAAGCCTTTTTAAAACATTTGCTAAACAGGCATGTTTAATTTTACTAGGAAAAAAATAACGATTAACATAAAAACAATCCACGTTAACATAATTAACAAGCTGTTCTCTGGCCACACATTACCATTAACGTGAATGAAAACCCACCAGACTGGCACTATCCTGTCCCCACCATTCCCTTCTGCAATGACCATTGCCAATTCCTACAATTTCTTGAAATTCATATTTTTATGAACAAAATTTGCTCATAGATGTATCACTGTGAAATACTTCTACCAGGATTAAATGTACTCACTAATGCCTTTTAAAACTTAACAGTAGCTTCCAGTACCTACAAACCTATTATTTCAGTAATTGCTAGAGCATGCAAATTATCTGAAACAATGCAAAGCACAATGGCCATAAAATACTGTTCTATCCAAGGCACTTAACATCAACACAGGCTAATATTTAGCAACCAAATTAACACAGTGAACGTTTATGTTAATTCATTAAGCTGGAGAAGGCTGTGGGCAAAGGGACTAGGGTTTTTTTATGTTTTTACTTCAGAACCTATGCAAGTTTTCATTGCAACTAAACCCCATTAAAAAAAAAAACAAACCCAAATAAAAAAAGAAGGATCTTAAGGTGAAATGAAAATGGGTAACAAACAAATTTAAATATTGGTCTGATGCATATGGCTTGCTTTCTAAAGCAAGCGCTGCCTTCTTAGATATTAATGGCTCTTTGGAAAAATATACACACCAATGCTCATCAAGAGTAATAGGCAAGCTACTGTGGATCAACTTGCCCCCTCCTACATAAAAAAAGCAGCAAAGCCTTGTGTCTTTTACTGATTGGTATCAGCCCCTTTGGGAGGAGACTGTTCTGTCAGCAAAGGCCAAGATTTCCAAAGGCCCTGGGCAGCCACAGGTCCTTCTCAGGCTGCAGCCTCACCATGCAACAACATCCTCAAATCTGCCAGCATCACCACTCATGCATCTGGAACTATTTAAGTATTCTTAAGGTGCAAGTCCTTTCTTAAGTAAGTATTTTGACTTGACAGAGTCAAAGTGGTTATATACATGAGATAATACCAGCAGATCTAAGGGAATGGTAAGCCTCCAGCAAAAGAGGTGAAAAATAGCTGTGCAATGGCTCCTTCATCTATACTGCAGTCAGAAGAGGACATTGCATTAACCACAGCCTAACCCCAGACATCATAAACATCTCAGGGGAAAGAAACCCCTTCTTTGAGGGTTTGACAGCCTTTCTGCAGGGAGAGCTGGTGCTTGGAGCGCCTGCCTTTTCCTGATAACAAGAATCCTCTTGAATGTGCACTTGTCCATGGAGTTGCTTCAGAGAAGCAGGAGGAGGGACCAACACGAACCTGACATGGCTTCAAGTTCAATTATCACTTCAACATTTTACTTAGAAATACATGATCTCAGTATTTTTCCAGTTCCAAAAAGAAATGAGGCTCTGCAAATGCTATGCACAAAAGAATTTCTATCTGCATAAAACCAGAGTGGAACACAGGAGAGTCGCAGAAGAATTATTCTTCATCCTTCCTCTTGCACTGATTTCCAGACAATCACCCGGGCCATTCTTTTTAAATTTTATGCCAAAGTCTTGCTATGGCTTCCAGTGATTTCACTTGCTGTGAACTCTTCCACTGACTTCAGTGGAAGGAGGGCTGTATGCTGAAGATTATCCGGAAAACTGAAACAAGAACTTCAGTGAAAAAATTCAAGGAAGCATACTCCCTAGTACACCTAATTACACTTGACTTTATTCTTAAGCTATGGTGATCCACAGCCATTCTCCGTTACACACAGTGGAAACGTCAAAGAAACCTGGTGGGACAATTTGACGTGTTTGAGACAGCTTACCAACAAAACAAAAAAAACCCCCAAAACACTACAGCAGATAAAACAGTATCTAGTTTATTACATATAGAAAGAGATTTCCAGAATTTACAAACACCCACATTTTCATTCCAGGAAAAGAGTCAATTTGAAAAGTTCACCCTTTTTTGTTTTCATTTTGTTTTGTGGTTTTCTGTTGGTTGTTTTTGTTGTTTTTTTTTCTCTTTACAATATATACAATGGAAGACTTTGATTTCTTTTTTTCTGATTTTTTTTGTCAGTACCTGTGCAACTGATGAATTCAAGTTGACACTTGTAAATACCATGTAGAGTAATGTTTGTCTTCATTGTAGTTAATACGGCCTATTATTTTACAAGGAGTACAAAATTATTTTTCTTTTGGAAAGAACGCAACTCAACATCAGGGTTATCTTACAACTGATAGTATCAGTAAATATGACTGTACAATCAAGGCCCAGGGACCAATGACTCGTATTATATTATTTTCTGAATTACAATCTTAAAACAAGAATAGTACCCTACTCTATTCTTAGAAGCCTTGTTTTAAGCAGGTTTCCCACTCTGTTTACAACAGAATATAGTATACCTCAGTTCCACATCAAAAAAGATGTGCTGTAGGAAAAGTTACATTTTAATTAAAAAAGTACATGTATAAATCAAAACCTATGTTAAATATTTAATACTCTTCAACCAACATTAAGTTTTGTATGTAATAATTTACAATGATGATTTGTCATACAGGTTTTCAGCAGCAAATGAAGTTGTGTAAATGTGCTAGTAAAATACCCATTCTCACCATGACATAGTGGTGGGCACATCAGTTCATTGTGGCCAGCTAAGTCCTTATGGTAGAGGATGAAATAAGAGAGACTCATTGTCCAGGTGTCACAGTGCTTCTGCTTGGCACAACACAGGATGTGCAGCTCAGTCAACTAACTCCTGAGGTTTGTGTAAAGTAAACAAACTGAACTGGATGCATCGTACCCATTTACAGAGGAAGAGGAGGAGGAGGAGGAGGAAGTGAGGTCCTAGTTGTGATAGCATGAAACATTTATAGTCTTGATACCCATGAGTTAAAAGAAGGATTTGCTGAGGTTGTATAGGTCATCGTTCTGAAATTGAAAGAGAAAGAAAATTAGCATCATGGGCACTCTGAAAGCTTTTCTGTAATTATTTCCCTCCCCNATGTTTTTTTTAATTTTTTTCCCCCCCCCTTTTTTTTTTTTTTTTTTTTTTCTTTTAAAGAGTTACCATCCAAACTGAAAATGTTAGCACCTTGAAAAATTATGGCATACACAGTTGAACTGTACTCAAGCATCTGAATCCCAAAAGCATTTAAAACATATGTCGGCAATAAAATTCAAAGCAGTCAGAAATACATTTAAAACTTGCACAGGATTCACCTAAGCAGAAACAATTTAAGTGTCCATACTGATTAACTCTGACAAGCTCCTGTGACAAGAGCAAGAAAAGCTCAAACCGTTAGCCTGCTGTTGGCATTTTTAGCCACTACAAGAAAGATTCATTAGATATCAGGCCTCCTGGTGGGGCTTCCTGGCCACATGCAAATGCCATGGCTTACATGAGAAGGATGACCAAGAAACGGAGCATTAGGGGTGCAGCACGACCACTCCCTATTGCCACAGAGGTTACAAAAAAAAATTGTATCCAGAAAAAACTGTTAAAGTCCATAAATTTATCTACATTCTACTCCTCTCTCTCAGGGAGGACTGGGTGAATAACAAGGTCCTGCAATCCTAATAACGCACAGCACAGGTTTACTGGGAAACGAATGTCAGAAGCTGCCCTTGACCCTGTCCCACCAGTCCTGCTCATCTCTTGACTCTAGCCTCCCTGATCTAGCACAAAATGCAACCATCTCTGTCAACAAGTCCTCTTAACTCTGCTTTTCGGTTGGTTTTACACAAGCAGGCCATCAGTACAAGGGCTCTGATCACGAGCGACGCAGTGGGGCGCGCTCGGTGCCGACCTGCCTCGTGTCCTGCCAGCAGCCCCCCCGGCAGATGCTTCGGCCCTCAGCGGGGAGTGGTGTCCCTGCTGGAGGACACAGGGTTGAGGTGGCACCACGGGGTGCCTCCCCGCTGCACCCAAGGCCCTGCCGCAACGGCTGGCTGCACGCACAGCGCGTGCCTCCCGCCAGCCGCCAGCGTCAGCCCCGCACGCACGCGGTCCCTGAGCCGCCGCAGACCACAGCCCCGTCTTCCTCTCTTCGCACTAGTCGCATGCAGCCGTACCCACGGGGGACTGAACAACGCACCAGTGAAATGAATACTATTTTTGTCTTCGCTGGGGTTAGAGGACTACCATCATTTACATTTCAGGAGTTTCGCCTAAAATCTGATGAAGCAAGACTTAGATTTTACATAAAAGTGTGCCTATTTCTATATTTGATATTAACTATGCTCCTGAAAAGATAGGTAAACAGTACATTTTCCTCAGTACAAATAAAGGCTTCCCATAGACACATTGAATTAAAAAAAACCTGAAAAGACCTCCTGTCCTATATTCTTTAATTGCCCAAGGAACAGAATTTACTTTGTGTGGTCCTTCAAGTGAAAGGAAGGCCTATCCCTGCAAATGATGTGTGGTATGCTGTGAAAACTCCCTGGAGAATTATCTCACAGATCTCTTATTTACTTTCAACTTTCTTGTGCACTCACATTGCGATCTGCTGGAATGTTCCTACCCAAATATCTATACACAGCTTCACATAGCTTTGCAGCTTTCAACTATGTTGGACCTAAAATTAGCCAGTAACGCCATACTTTATTGAAGACGAGTGACAAAGGAGAAATGGCTTCATTTAAACGGAGGAGCAAAGTGTGCGTGATTTGCGTGCTGCAAATCTGAGGCGGGTGTTTCACACCCAGCTCCCTCCCAGCAGGGCCAGAGGAACAGTTGGGTGCCCACCAGCAGGGCCCCACAGCCCGACCTGGCCTGCACGTACAGGGCAAGAGGAAGGAAAGCAGTAAACAGCTTTTCTACATCGCTAGACCTTATTCTGCTAAGAGATTTTAAGTGCATAAATAATAATCTGCAGTGTCACAGCCAAGTATTATGCCTCTTCACTAGTATCCAGGTCATCTGAACTCAAATGCATCATGTATTGAACAAAACGGCCTGTCAAATCCAGTTCCTCACCAATTCAACCAATATGGCCAAGAAGTCGTGGCAACCCCTACTAGCGAGCATTCATTCCTGGATTCAGAAGTCAGAAGAGCAGAAGAAAGAGTAACAAGTCTATCTGCAAAACAGAACACTTCCTAGAGGAATTCACTAAGAAAATAATACTGAGGAAAGCCGCAGTTACAGAAACCCAGACACTCACATATTAAAGTCCTGCGCATGTTTAAAAAGAGTGAAAAAACGCAGCAGGCTGAAATATGCAAGGGTTTGAGACTTGGGAGGAAAAGCCAGAATCTTGTAGGACATGAACTGGTACAGGCTGCATTTTATACAAACATCAGCTGCAGGTATGACAGGACACAGGGGCACTGAGCAGCTTCAAGCTTATAATTAAACCCCTGAGATCATCAGTAGTACAGCATGTAAATCTATCTGCTGCCCTTTGATAAAAATATATGGGTAGCTTTTGTTTTCTTCTAATTTGGTGAAGGAAAAAAAAAATTAAGACTCTTTGCTACAGACTGTCTGAAATTATTGATCACAATTATTTGTTTTCACATCCCCAATCCCTTTGACAAATCTCTTTCCACAAAACAAAAGTTGTGTAACTGAGCCTGTGCTGCTATTACAGGACAGCAGTACCTGTTCCATCTAGTGCACAAAGATGCCTAGAAACAGCCATTCTGAGAGCAAAGCTGCTCCTCCAGGTCACTGGAAATGCAGTCAACCTAGAAGGCCTTGGATCCCGGGAATTCTTGTTTGTGTATAACTTATAGCTAAAAGCCCCATCCTCAATTTTAGCGTACAAATGCTCTTTGCTGAACTTAAAAGAACATTTCTTAAATTTAGGAAAAACAATCTCAATCTCCTCTCTCCTCAGTCAACTATTACAGTATGTTTCAAGGTGGAAGCACCTTATTCAGAATTGAAGTCATCAGCTGGATACCTCATTGTTTCTTATCAACAGTCATCAGCATTTCCTTAACAACATACAAAAACAGTGCAGAAGACAAGTGTTTTAATAGAGAGTGCTAGGACTGCAGCGAGCTGAGGTAAGGATCATTAAAACTACTGACATCACTGTTGGCAACCAGAGAAAAGGGAAAACCTGTGTTTAATCTATTTCCTATTCACCACAAGTTTCAGCTGGAGTCCCCAATAATGCAGTTTGTGGTTGACTTTCTGGAAAAAAATTAGTGATGCAAGAAAAATGTACTGAAACAAGCAAGCATCTTAAAAGTTACTACAAGGTACCTTTGACAAGTCGTCTCTGCTCAACATCTATTACAGCACACATGCAGATAACACTCTTGTGCGTTCCAGCTGGCAACACTTTCTTCTCAAATCTGTTAGTCCAGGCTGGATACAACACAGCTAGCTGTAGTTCCTATTACAACTGAAGTCCCATTCTTAAATCCAGTAACTAAAAATAAGTTGATACTTCATTTTATTTCCATTATAGGGGAGCTGGAAAAGGAGAGGAGTACTTAAAATTTGAACTCTCTAGGAGCAGAGTGTCTAGACAACTTAATAATATATCTTTCCTGAAGTTAACAGAATTTTCATACACAAAATAGATGTGTTGTTAAAATGTACTTAAAGTGTAATCCTTACTCCTTCCTTACAATCCATTCTCTTTGAAAAGTAACCAAGGAGGAACAAATATATCAAAAGAAACAAAAGTGAAAACCCAAGCAATCTTCAAGCACAAGATTTTCCAGTCACCAGTTTAAACTTCTATTTGCTGTTAAGCGCTAATGATGTGTCTTGTCCCTAAAACACCAACAGAAATGCCCTTCCAAAGGGCCATTTCATTTCAAAACAAGTAAAATAATGTGGAGTTGGTGTTGAAGCTCCGCAATCATTTCAGCACATAAATGCAACTACTTTGTCACTGATTAATATGCCAGGGCAAAATGCGGCTCCCAAACACCAGACCTGCTTGGCACACTGTGACACCTTTCCAGTGTTAGCTGGACGCATGTTTAGGAAACAACTCTACAGGTAACAGAGCCTGGTCAATGAAGAGATGACTCCTGACTGAAGAAACTGCAGACTTTTCTAGATCTGCCGAAGGAGGATCATTTCCAAACTCTGCCATCAACCTTGCTAAACCAAACGTATTCTCCAAAACTTTATCTATTCCACCAGCATCTCATTTGAAACAACGAACAACAAGGGCTGGTTGAAGACTACCTGCCAAAGTTACTAGTTATAAATAAAAGGTTTTAAAAGTAAATGCATTTGTTGCTTACTTTNATTGGGATTAAACCACAACACTAGGATCATATAAAATACCCTATTCTGTGTAGATTAAACAGTGATTTACTGTATAATGAACACATCTACCTAGCAAAAATTAAAAAGTTTAGGAACAAAAGCTCAAAATAAAAATATAGCTATTATGAAAAAACACCAGCGGACTCATGCAGAATCCACAAGTCGAAGTCTGCATGCAGCCTGGGCACCCTTTATCTGGGCAGGTATAACCAGGTGTCTTTAGAAAGCTGACACAAAGTAAACACATTAAGTAGTCCTGAAAAGCTCATTTACAGCTCTTGTCTTAGTGACATTTGCATGAGTCATCACCTAATTACAATGAAAAGGTGTACACCTACTTAAAAGCTGAATTTATCCACACGGTTTTGTGTTCACCACACTGATGATCATAAGCAGTGTCTGTTTACATTTTTCTTGCCATTACTAACGTGCACACAGATATGGGAAATATCCCACTTGGATAAATTAAACACATCAACCAAAATTTAAACTAGCTCAAATAACTTTTTTTTTCAAAGAGATGCAAATACACTGTACAGTTTCCCCAATCACACATGGACTGCTGAAAGAGTAAAGGAATGCAAGAAGAAACAATGGTTGCTCTAGTATGTTAATTGCAGCCCCAGTACTAACAAAAGGAATTCAAAATGGAACTAAACAAGGTAATTACAACGTTGCTATTTAACTTGACAGGCTATAATCTACATTTAATAAGCCTAGATAAGCTTTTCTTCATCGTACCCCAAAACACCTATTTCAGCTTTCTTGTGAACGTCGTAAGTGGGGAATTACTGATGATTCGGTTTCACCAAGTACTTCCCTATCAGGCTGAGTAACTGGATTCCGTGCTTTCATCCCCTTTTTCTTCTTCATATAGATTAATCGTTCACTAGTGCAGAAACCTAAGGACAGTAATAGATGGTACAGTCTTTCTGCTGTGAGTTCAGACAAAATTCACTCCCTTCATGTACAGCACTGAAAAAAAGTCATCCTTACCACAGAGGAAGATTTTCCTCTTTTCCCCTGAAAGAGAAGGTGGGAAAAAACAAAAACTAAGAGATTTTTAAAATAAGATGGTGAGCAGAACCAGGTTCTTACATTTAAGAAGCCTTTTCCTCGGTGTAAGTACAGCAGGAAAACACAACCTAAATGGCACATGAGCTTCTGCCCAGCAAAGAATTTGTATGTTTGATTTCAGCTTCACAGCGTGTCAACCCGATTTAAATTCCCTCAAGACAAAACTAAACGCATTGCTCAAGTCAGCAGGAAAAGCTGCTGCCACAGACAGCAAGCCAAGGACTGCCTAGCCCCAAGTACCTAGCACAGGAGAGTGACACTGCTGGAGGTCAGATTTGCCCATTTCCACCTGTAAAGAGGAGGAAAGGAGGCAGCGCTCTGCAATGGTATATAAAGACACTGGAAAAGGAATCCACCATGTTTGTATGTAAAAAAAATTATTTAAGGGATCTCTTGCTCTATTTCACAGAATCAGCAGCAGTTAGGGGCTTGAACAAAACTGACTTGACCCAAGTGCTGAATTTCTCGGTAAATATTTCATCTTTTCAATTTTGGAAAAAAGTTACTGAGCTTCGTTTTTTCTTGAAGCCTAAAAGAAACAAGATATGACTAAGTCTAGAAAGAAAGTCCTTAAATTCAATAGTCCGTTTTGTAGAGAAATTCTACAACTTTTCTTGCAGTGATACAGCTATGCGATTAAGCAAAACAACTGTCTAACAGTTGCAAGTTACAAAAAACCAAGATGCAGCCTGTGGATTTTTGTTTGTTTTTTTATGAAATGGAAAATGTGGGAAAAGTATCTCTCATTAAAAGTGCTACATTATACAGTGGGATTCTCATGTTTGTTTCTTGCAGTTTTGTAAGGACTGAAGGTCTGGATCTTTCCCCTTCCTTTACTAATAGTCCAACTGAGTAATCACCTAAAGGTTGAGACCAGCTTGCATGAAGAGAAACTCCCTTTGTTTCAGGACTGAAAATAATAATGTTACTATGAAGCCAGGGAATGCAGGATCTCACAAGATCAATACTCCCAGTTCATCCCAAATCTTCTCATAATGCTTCTCTAATACTCTTGGCAGCACTGTTTGTGTTTGATGTCCTTTATATAAACCCACTGCTGGCCAGGGTCTTCTCCCCTCCCCTAGACTACAATAATGAGAAGGGATATCAAAACCTAAACGTGTATCATCTAGTTAATAGCTTCAGCCTTCAAAGGACAACATTGCTTCTGTTTTTAAGACTCAAAGAAACTTCCAAATTCAACGACCGGGGTCATTCATTCTTTTGGAATTAGTACTGTTCAGTTCACCAAGTTTTCAGAGTCTAACCCTGAAGAATTCAGGGCATTCACGTTTCCCCTGATGACCCAATAACCCACTCGCAGTTCAAGGAAGCAATGGTGAAGTGCACTTCACAATGATGAAGTACAACTTCGTATGGTTGTACCCTTGAAAGATGAAAACACTGCTCAGTATTTGTATGTAACATATAACCACGTATCAACTGTATTAATAAGGGGAATCCAGAAACACAACTTCATTATGCAATTTGTTTCTCAAAGGAGTTTTCTTAGCACATTTTTTTTTAAATTACTTTTATGGTAGTTTGGAATTCAATAAATCTCACCAATGCTGGGAATCATTACAACTGCTCTCTCTGTGGGGAAGCAGATGACCTGTGTGCCTTTAGATGCACTCACACACCTTCAGCTTGTTAGCAATTTAAACATGCACAATTAAATTTGACCAAACTTGAGTGCACTGAAGCTGTGCTCATATTATATCAACTAAATTATATCAGCAGTGGAGCTCAGCAACACATAACACCCAGTGTGGCTACCACATAATCAGGATAGATCTCAGCTGCTGAATTTTCCTTTTCATTATCCTTCCATGAATTTGCATTTCACATGCCTTGCTGGCATTATGGTCTGGTTCTCCATTACTGCAGCCAAACGTTGCCACTTTCCCCTTGCTTTTCTGACCCAACTTTATAATGCACGCTTTCTGCTAGATTTACTTTCTCTGACAACATGTTAAAACACCCTACATAAACAGTCTCTACCTTGAAACTATGCTTGTGATACATACTAAATTGTGACAGTTCCACCTTAAAGCAAGGATTCACACCATTCGGCTCAGCCAGAGCCATTTTCCTCCCAATGGACAAGTAAGAGGAAAAAGTAGAACAGACAGAAGAAAAATGGCATTTACAAGGAAGACATACAGAAGCCCCGCAGGGGGATAACCTGGCCAGCTGACCTTCCCTTTGAAATTTTGCCAGTGCAAATTAAGTAGCTAGTCTGCAGCACTTCTGGCAGCAGCGTGGGAAGGAAGTTCTGCAGTGATTTTGGATGAAACACTTCCTCAATTCCCAACAACAGCACATTAAATATCAAAAAAAGGATAATAAGGAGGTGCTGGAAAACACATTCCAAAAAAACACACCAAGAAAACAGAGGAGGGGATAAGAATAAATGAAATGGCATAAAGTTGACAAAATTGTAACAAGAAGTTTGGAAAGCCAAGGTAGAAGCAAAGTATCCATTATTTTGACACTATCTGCTATGCCTTAATACAAAAACTGTGCCATACAGCAGAAATAATAGTTGAAAACAAATTGGAGGTAGTGATTTAATAAAGTAAAAGGACAAGGCCTTTTGTAAAAGGCGAAAAGCAACAGTGAAGTTTGTTGCAACTTGAAGCTGGACTAGAAAACAATTATTTAACCACAGATTTAGCTTTTCACCAAGATACCACCATCAGTCTGACATCAAATGAATTACATTATCTGCTTTGACCCACTGTTTTCTCCTTTGTAGACCAAGAAAATAACAAATCTTACAAGTCTACGACATCTGACATAAATTTGTTTCAGTGAGAATGTGTTTTCATGTACATCCACATACATCCACAATTTATTCCTAGTTTCTAGTAAATTGTGCTCATTTGACCTGACCTTTTTACCCTCTCTCTTTCTGCCATAAATTGCAAAACTTCTGTAGGTGGAGTCATATGGCATTTTCCTCTTCCCAGTACTTCAAACCTGAAGTTCAGAATCCTTTGACACTTAAGCTGACAACTGAAATACATCAGCCATACTCAAAAGCTCTTCATCTATAACGCGCTGTGGTTAGACTATACAACCCAAGGCAGGTGGACAAGCACACAACTGGATGCAGAAAGACACAAAACCTAATTCTACTTCTTGGTTTGATTTGCTATGTAGTTTTATTCCAGTTACTCTGTCTTGGTCTCACGTAAAACAGACAAAATATCTGCCCCATCTGTTTTCTACATTGAATTTTCTTGTGAGGAGGAGGAAGTCATGATGTCTCAAACACACACAGTCACTATAACATCCAGGGCATTAGGTTTGTGCCTTAACCTTCCTGTGTCTCAGTGTCTTGACTGTAAGATGAGAACTGCTACCTGACAGAAGAGTTCAGACTGTGCCAGGGGCCAGACAGCAGGGTGATAAGTGACAGTGCCCACCTGACGACAGATGCAAGACAGCATCTGGACAAGGTGCTATAAATAAAACATTGGGCCAGCCATACACTGATGAGAATAAAAAGAACTGAGAAAATGCATCATTCCCTGAACATTGTCTACAAACTGAAGAAGAATACTTTATATGTGGGAAATACTAGTTTCTTACTACATGGTCTTAAACTAAGGGAATGCGTATGCATGATGTTGGGAGCAAAAGTATCAATGCTTAAGAAAATAAATAACATTTGAGAATTTTGTGACTGTAGATATTGCCAAGCATTATTCCACATTAAAACAGATTTATAAAATTAAGTAAACTCTACATGCAAATAGATTTTTTACCTGGAAAAAGAAACAAAATTCCAACATAAGAAAATAAGCCTTTACTGGTAGAGCAAGAGCTCTACCCTTCTACTTGCACTGATTTAGCAATCGAGATACTCTGGACTGCGAAGGGATTAACCTCAAAACCAATGCTGACCGCTTTAATGAGCTCTGAGGTAGTTCATGGCTAAAGTATTCACTGTACCATTTAAACACTGAAATACTTGTTTGTATATAGATTAGGTTTTCAAAATAATTGTCATCCAATTTATTTCCAGAAAATAGTAAATATAGGGTGATGAAAGAGCACAAAGCAAATGTAATTCTGATTCAAAACAGGGGAGCTATCTCAAGTTTGAAGTATATGGACAGAGGAAGCAGCACCTGGCAGGCTCTCGGGGATGGGGGAGCCCTATTTGGCTACAGCTGTGAATTAAATCCCAAGTATAAAGACCAATCAGAGAAACCAAGTCTTTTACTGCCATTTCTTTAGAGTTTCATTCATTGAAATCATAAAAGCCTGAATGACTGCCAATATTATATTTTAAAGTTACTAACAGCTTGAATGGACTAATATTCACTTGTTCATTTCCCATGATTTCAAATGGGAAACTAATCAACAGTCACGTTAATTATCTGATATAATTTTAACTCTAATCTAGCATTATGAAACTGTATAATTACACAAGCAAAAGTCAGACATTTTAATCCAACAATTCTTACTTAAATTCTTTTAAAAAAAACCCAAACATGCCAGGTGGAAATTTTTCCCATATGATGAAAGTTGTTCACAACAGTATCAGTAAGAATCTCACTAGATGATAGATACTGTACTATTGTGACACGTAAATCTTCCATCAGTTGTCAAATCTAGTATTAAGGATAACCCTTTAGAAGCTATTAGTATAAGTCAATTGAAAATTAAAGCATATAGTAATACAGATTAAAGGCTTAGCATGCACACAAAAGGATCTCTACATGATATCACATCTCATTAAGATGTCTTGGTTAATCAATGATTGAAAACATCCACTAAACATTAACCTTGACAACATATATAAAAATTCAGCCTTATTACACTGTATGACTGCACTACATAATCTCACAAAATGGAAAGTTCTCCATGTTCTCACAACCTAGGACATGAACTTGTACCATCGGCCACCCAGTCTTCCCAACCAAGAGAGGAATTTTTAACTATCTTGGACTGCTGATAGTCTCAGTGATTACAAAAGTAATTGATGCTACATTTAAACATCTCCCCAACGTAAATTAATCATCCTTTAATATCAACTTAATTGATATTAACAAAAAGTTACTCAAAACACACATTATACAGAACAAGGTCTCTTCCTGAAACATGATGAAGTTTAATATTATACTAGTTAAGCACCAATAACAGTTTCAGAAATGGTTTGACAAAACAGAATCTGACAAGTAGTTACTAAAACTGCTAGTCTTACTGACTATAGCACTGTTTAAATTACCGTTGATGAGGGAGCATCGTTTCCTTGATGTCCAAAACTAGGCATACTTTTGGCATGTAGCAGTTCAAAACTAAAATGTGCTAGGAGAAGCAAGCTGGACTAGGAAAACGGATGAACTCTGGCATACAGAAGTAAAGGTCCTCAAGACAAATTACCGAGTTGGACATTACCTTGTGCCTCCTTTCACCATCACATTTTCTAACAACTGTGTATCCCACTACTGAAGTCTATGTTATAGTTCAGCCATACCACAGAAAAGCCATTGACTGAAATATCCTGAAAATAACTACTCCAGGCACATAATTTTTTTTTTTTTTTTCCTTCAGAATGACTGCTCAGTGGATTGCCCAACTGGTAGCTAAACATAAGCCAGCCAAGGGGCAAATGCATTCATCTGCTGCAAAGTAGAAATACAGGCAGCACAACACCCAAAGACAATGAAGTGATGGAAGAGGAAAGGAGGGTATGGACAGCATAAGTAACACAGTCACCAAGAAGACAAAGTGTGTGGTGCCATACTCAAGAAACCTTAGTTTGCGCTGGTTTCTTTGGTCTGCCTTCCTGAAGAAATGAAGCTTATGTAACCAGTAGACTAGAGAGTGGGCCTTCTAGACAGGATGCAAAATTCAGTTTAACTTTGTCAAAGACATAAAGTTTCAGATACGCTAAGCTGCAGTACTTTTTGTAAAAATCCATGGCTGAGTAAAGGATCCTTTTCTGAGGCAGTTTTAACGTGTGTGTTCCACAAAGAGCAGAGAGAAGGCTGGGCAGCACCCACCACCAGCCCCCTGCACCCATCTCCTCAACAGCCCCAGCACTGTCTGGCAGATACAGCAGAAGAAAAGCAGCAGAGGGTGTACTGCTGGCACGAAAGGGCCAGTTAATACATGTAAGACAAATCTATAGGAAACAGGGCTTCATTAGTTCCACTGCTCACAGATCATCTGTTTGTGTAACAGTTTTGCTTGGAGCAGTGTTTTGTCAGTACTATTACTGTTATGGTATGCAAAGGATGTATTAAATTCTTAAATATTACATGAGATTTAGTGGATTGTGTATCACGAGGGAGGTCAAACAAGGAGGGTAATGTTCCATTCAGCCTTATAGATATAACTTAAAAAACAGAAGCCTGCATTACACTTCAAGGAGCAAGTGCAGATCAAACATAAGCCTGAGATGGGAGAAGGCAGCTTGAAAAGCAAAGGGAAATAATAAAATAAAATCCAGAATAAGACTGCAACCAAGCAGCCATGCCATTCATGATACCCAGTGCTAAGTTACTTCCAAAGACAATGCTCCACAGTAAGGAAGTCTTACACCACAATCCCTTTTAAAACCTTTTCTGTTTTCAGAACCTTAACTATATGAAATCCTTCCCCTTATCCAACAGAATATTGCATTTTTTTTTTTTTTTAAGTTCTTGTATACGCTTTGAAACTTCCTGCAGCTCCAGTGGTAGGGACTCTGAATGTCCTTGCTACAGTAAGAACACAAGAAGAATGGCAGAAAGTATCTTGACTTCTACTTTCCATCTGTATCTTCAGGCCAGAGCCAAAAATACTCCAAGTCTAATTTTAGGCTCAGTTCTCTTAAATTAAGGCCTTAATTAAGATAAAGCTAGTATTTTTGTTACAAAACTTCCATTTTTGTGGCCTTTTGGGGAAAAAAAAAAAGTAAACCGTACACAGCATGGCAACCAGAGAGATCTCAGACTACGTTATTTTGTGTCTCTGTTTTCCAGTAACAGCAGATTCTTCATATTATTAAGAAGTTTTTTTGAAGGTACATTTCATTATTTTAAAATCACATAAGGAACAAAAGAAAGCAACTTTGCAACTATGTTGTCATATTGAAATTATATATATATTGCAGTTTAGAATTTTATCAGAAGATATATTGCTTATCACACTTTTCTGCAACATGAGTTTTCTACTTACCACAGGCATTGTACAAAATGTGAGAGTATAACGCCCCTACCTATAATCACAGAATGGTGGGAGTTGGAAGGGACCTCTGGAGATCATCTAGTCCAGCCCCCGTGCTAAAGCAGGTTCACCTAGAGCAGGCTGCACAGGACATTGTCCAGGCGGGTTTTGAACATCTCCAGGGAAGGAGACTGCAACCCCTCTGGGCAGCCTGTTCCAGTGCTCTGTCACCCTCAAAGTAAAGAATTTTCTCCTCAAACTCAGATGGAACTTCCTGTGTTTCAGTTTGTGCCCGTTGCCCCTTATCCTGTCGCTGGGCACCACTTAAAAGAATCTGGCCCCATCCTCCTGACACCCATCCTTAAGATATTTGTAAGCATTGGTAAGATCCCCTCTCAGTCTCCTCTTCTCCAGGCTACACAGACTCAGCTCTCTCAGCCTTTCCTCCTAAGAGAGATATTCCAGTCACTTAATCATGTTAGTAGCCCTCTACTGGACTTTCTTCAGTAGTTCCTTGCCTTTCTTGAACTGGGGAGCCCAGAACTGGACACAGTACTCCAGATGTGGCCTCACCAGGGCAGAGTAGAGGGGGAGGGAAACCTCTCAACCTGCTGGCCACACTCTTCCTAATGTGCCCCAGGATACCATTGGCCTTCTTGGCAACAAGGGCACACTGCTGGCTCATGGTCAACTTGTCATCCACCAGGACTCCCAGGTCCTTCTCCACAGATCTGCTTTCCAGCAGGTGAACCCTGAACCTGTACTGGTGCATGGGATTATTCCTCCCTAGGTGCAGGACCCTACACCCACCTTTCTTGAACTTCATTAGGTTCCTCTCCACCCAACACTCTAGCCCGTCCAGGTCTTGCTGAATGGCAGCACAGACTTCTGGTGTATCAGCCACTCCTCCCAGTTTTGTATCATCAGCAGACTTGCTGAGGGTACACTCTGTCCCCTCATCCAGGTCACTGATGTTGAACAAGACTGGGGTGAGTACTGATCCCTGGGGAACCCCACTAGCTACGGGCCTCCAACTAGACTCTGTGCCACTTATCACAACCCTCTGAGCTCTGCCATTCAGCCAGTTCTCAATCCATCTCACTGTCCACCCACCTAACCCACACTTCATGAGCTTACCTTTAAGGATGTTATGGGAGACAGT
>VZTL01049738.1:0-16095 GCA_013400535.1 Scopus umbretta | reverse complement strand
TCTCAGTAGTATCACACAGCATCTTTCTTTTTTTATGGGTGATGACTGGAGTTTCCACAGAATAATGAAGTCCACGATTCTACATCGATAGCCTGCTATTCTACCACTGCAGGGGGAAAAGTGTCCTTCTAAAGAAATATTAATTAACCTCTTCAAATCATCACTCAGCTGACCTCCTAGGAATTTTTATTGGCTTTACTTTGAGTTACAGTTAAGCCTCCCACATAGGTACATTTTAAGGTAAGCCTGAATCTTGAACAAAGCAGCTTGAAATGACCTTTAGCACATCTGGAATATTTTGCATCACTGAACCGAGCGCCCTTTAATACTGAAGACAATACTCCAGTGTTGTCTAGTGTGGATAAAAGCTTAGTCTTCAGCTGGAACCCATAGTTTCCTCTTATTAAAGTAATTACATAAGAAAGTATGTCTTAAAATCAGTTCTTTGACTGACAGTTCTTAGCACTGAGCATTCAGTTCACTCTTAAATGTTTCATCAAGCCATCATTTGCATAACAGTAGAAGTTTATTTGTGTTATTCTAAGCCTATAGTGACTTTTTAAAATATTGGCTACAGTTAAGCATACCTATGCATGCAGCATTTGTTTATTTTTACATCTTTATTACACGGAAACAAGGAAGATGAAGACATACTAACTTTGAAAAAGGTAGGAACCTGTTGATGGAAAGTGATATTTCACACAAGTATTCTGGAGAAAATTACATGCTTTTTAGAATTTGGTAACAGGGACCTTTATTTATTCTATAAATAACTAGTGTTTCCAGCTATAACTATATAGAACTTCAGGGTAAACCTAAATGATGAATGCCTGACTGGTGGAGGTCTGACTTGGACTGGCATTTTGCTTAAAAAATGTTCTTGATATACTAACATTTTGGGGCAAAAAGCAGAGGAGGCTGCCTGTTTTATTAATGTCCTCCGCAGCTCGTATCAGTGCTAGTGAATTGGTAAGATGAGGATGTGGCCATTCCTTACCAACCACACTCTCTTTCTTTAGGCTAATTTATAATTAATATACCAGCTAACAGAGGGCTGTGCCTGACGCTCAAGTCACCCTGCTGCCTCAGAGCACGTGGCAGCTGGCAAAGCAATCCATACACTGGAGATTAAACAAGTTTGTCCTCATCTGCTTTAAAAAAATATACTATTGCATTAACTCATGAACAGCCATAAACTGTACAGACAACTTTATGAAGTTTCTGCTGCTGGTGAAGCCGCTTTCAGCAACTCAGAACATAGCCTGTTACCTTACCACTCATTGTTTTATTTTCACAGGAGTTTAGAGAGCCTGAGGCTTGTGTGGAGGACACCTTGGGGTTATCAGACTGCCTTGCTGGTGTAAAGCAGATCTCTCTTTGAAGGATTAACTGGAGACAACACCACGCTACCATTCAAATGAATTGCTTGGTAGAATTATAACCAAAACCAAGAAAACACTTGTACCCTGAAATACAGAGGCCAGGGCAGAGGCTGGGAGGAGAAGCTCGGGCTCCCTCTCCAGTGCATCTCATCTACACTGCACGTTCAACCTCCTCACTCCATGAAAGCAAGCGTGAGGCGCTTTGGGATGGACAGGCAGATGGTCAGGATTTCCCTCCCTTTGCTTGGCCCCAAGGGCACAGCCACTCTCTGGGAGGTAAAGTCCCCTAGGCACCAGCTGCCCCATGGCAGTGGGGCAGCCCCGGCCGGGAGGGGAGATACCAAGGTCATGGCAAATGCTGTCTGTGTGGGATTAGGAAAGCTTTGCTGTCGTCTATCATCGCTGTGGTGATGACTCATTAACCTGCCTCACCCTTCCTTTCCAAACCTCTCTCTAATGTCTTCCCTGAGGGGCCTGGCCCCTGCTTTAAGAGGTAAATGCAAGGACCTCTCCATCATGCTGCTCCTAAGCCTGTCATCCAGACCCTCCTTCATCCCCATTTCCATCATGGGCCTCTCTGGCCACTCTGATGTCCACAACCCCTATGCTTCTTTCTGTGGAAGAAGACAGATGCTGCAGTCATTTTCCTTACCCGCCGCCTAACAGCATAACACCCTTCTATCTTATGCAACAACTTTTATCCACCCATAGCCTCCACCTTTCTACTATTAAAGCTCAAAGTTTGTGTTTTTCCCTGGAGGCTGTGGATAGCTCTGTCCCTTGTCTTTCTCCTGCTGTGATCCCCCTCATGGGGACAGTATTGACCAGCAACCTCACACTGGTTTTAAGTTCACTGCAGAAATGGGAAGGCTCAGGAGTAGTAGTAAATGGAGCAGTGAAAGGAGCAAAATTTCTATGTTGTCCAAATTAGACATGGAAAAGTCTCCTTTGTGCACGTCCACAGCTGCTCCACTGGTACTCCATGCATATGCTTTTTGACCAATGTCCCTGCCTTTGCCCTTGCCCTGCTATAGCAGACCCATTATCCCTCATTACTCCTCCCTCTTGCAGTCCCTCTCCTCAAGCCTCTCTTCAGTTTTCCAGTCAGTTCACTATGGCTAAACACAACTTGTTTGGGAACAGTATTGTCGCACACAATACAAGCTGTTTTAAAACCCAGACCAAGTCTGTAGTTCTCCAATTCACAGCACTGAGCATCTTTCCAGAAGTAAATGCAACCCAGACGAAACCATGGCTTTTTGGGTCCTGCTGCCCTCAGTTGTGGCACCTGCAAAAAGGAGGCACAAAGTGCCCACACCTGCCCTGCAGGGCAGATGTGCTCCTCCCCATGCTCTGCTGCCTCCATCCCAGGGCTCAGCCCTTGGCCAGCAGAAGCTTCTTGTCATCCCCAGTTTTCCCTGCAGGTGGTCCTCCTCTTCAGGGGACCAGCAGGTTGGCCAAAAGACCAGCTCTTGTCTACCTGGGCCAGGATTCAGGTCCATCTGTCAGTAAAACTGCATCCAAGATCCCACCCGATACCCTGACAGCAGATGATGCACCACTGCAGGGATGACTCACCTGCACTGGCACCGCAAGAGAGGAGCTCCAGCCACAGGGTTTTGGTCCAAGTGTGAACCTTCACCTAGTTTCAATCCTGTCTCCCAAAAGTGACTAAGAAAAACTCTGCACTAATTGATCTTCCCCCACCCACCCTGGAAAATAGCACCCCCTGAGAAAAGCATTAATGTTAATCTGGAAATCCCAGCTGAGCCTGGTGAGAATTGGCCTTACTCATATTTAGAGGGCTACAATTGAGTCAAAAAACAGCAGATCTTCCAACTGTAGAAAATAATTTGGAACAGAAACATCAATATGCTGACCCCCAGCAATGGGGCAGGCTGCCTAGATGAGAGCCCAAGCTGCAATTTCTGATATGCACAAATTAATGTGATCTCGTTTGTGTCCTGAGTAACCCAGAAACTGCTGCAGCGTCAGAAGCTGCTGTTCAAGGCCCCCAGCTTTGACCGTCCCCACCGGACTAGGCAGGGTGCAGCGCATACGGAAGCAGCTAATGCAACCCATCATAGAAAGCACCACCCAAAAAACTGCAAACCTCTACCACTGCAAGGCCTTAGGCTCTGGAGAGCTACCTTGCTCAACCAGACAGAGCTATTGCCAAGCAGGACTTTCAAGTTCACGGACAAGTACATGGAGCAACTGAAGGAGGGACGCACTGAGCTGCTGAAGGAAGTGTCGGTACAGCCCTGGAGAAGAGAGGGAATTCCCAGATACGTACAGTCATTCATTCTTAAAACAAAGATTGCTAACGTCGAAGCGAAGTTGGCTGAGTGGTCTGTAATGGTAATTAATGATAAATCATTGCTCATGTTTTTTCAAAGCATAACATATTTATGTGGTTGTATTCAGACAACGTTGCAGCTTCTGTACCTGATATTCCCCATGCACTTTACCAAGTGTATGCATGCAAACTCCCTTTCCCCACCACCACTGTTTCTTCGGAGTTTCTGTTCTTCCATTCCTCCAGTGTGTACACACAAGCATCACGACAGTGCCTCAGAGTGTGGACCCTCATCCTCACAACACCATGTGTTACCCTTCCTTGCTCCTCTGCTCTAGCCAGGACTGCCACCACAGCCCCGGGGCAGCAAGGCAGCTCCCCCAGTGGGTGCTCTGGTTTCCTTAACTGTAATTCTCCTTGGGCTCAAGTCAGGAGCAGGCCGAAGCGTTTCTGCAGAGCAGAGGTATAAAGCCAGCATGCTGTAAGCAAACAGCATTTGTAAGAGCTCTGCTGAATCAGAGCCAGGGCAGCAGCACCGCACCTAAGGTCAAGCAGCAGCAAAGGAGGGCTCTTCCGAGTGTCAGTGGAGCGCCATAACCACAAGACCTTCCTCCTTCCTTCCTCTGCTCAGCTGCAGGCATCACCTCGCTAAATACAAATACATTCTGCCTGCATGCGTACTTACATCAATAACATTAGAAACAAAAAAGCTAGCATTTAGAGTCCAGCTGCACCAGGGTGACATGCAACAACAGGGAAGGGACAAAACTGTTGCCGACCCATAAAATGTGAAATGCAGCCAACGAGCTGGGGCCCACTGCAAATGACAGGACGATCAGTGCTGTGCCCAAATTACCCAGTCCAGAGTTTGTGTCTTTTCTTCTGCACTGTCCGCATCTTCCTTTTTCCTCTTCTTCATTTACCCCTCAATTCATGCACTAATGTACAGTTTCTCCCAGTTGTACTTAAGCTTCTGTAGGGCAAAAAAAAAAAAGACAAGAGGCAAAAAGCAATGTTGCAGCAGGGTTAGGACGATGCAGGCAAAAGTTCTTGCCACTGACAAAAGCAGCAAGGAGAGAAATTTAATTCCAAGCATTGCAGAGGTTGGGAGAGCTCTGTACTCATGATTTTTTTTTTTTTTTTTCTTTTTTACTCTGGTTTCTGGAGGAATGAGAGCAAGCTTGCGGGAAGAAAACCCTTAATTCTGATGCTTTGAAAGACATTGGCAATATTTGCCTCTAAAAAGCATTGAAATTGTCCCAGGGTGGGGGATCAGGATATGTATATGTGTATGTATTAATTAGAACATGAACCACAGAAAACACAGTTATAAAATTCTGGGCAAGCCCTCAGCCTGGCAGCACCCAGGCAAGGGTTTGACCCTTCCCATGGAAAGTCCCTTGAGCCCTTATGCCAAGGTCTGAGGCTCAGTGTCAGATTTAACTTGGGGTAGAAATTAGGAATTGCCAGGAGCTGTAGGTGGAGCTAACTCAGTTGCCAGCTGCAGCACACATACAATTCACCTGAGGCCTTGCAATTTTCCAAACTCACAAGAGAAAGGACCCCAATGCATTTTAGAGGATGCACAGGACACGTGCCATGCCAAATCCCTTTCTCCAGCATGAAGGAGTGATGAAAAACAGTTGTTTGGTGTTTCCCAGTACGTTTGTTCCACATTTGAGAGCTGTGGATTACACAGTTGTTTTCCTTATCACAATTGTAAACTGCTTTTTTCCTAGCTCCTCTCAAAATCCCTTATTCAAAACCCTAGCAGCGCAGCTCAGTGGTGTGTCTCACACAATTTTATATATATATATATATATGTATGAAATTTTGGACACATAAATTTCCTAAGGGTTCTGGTAAACGCACCTGAGGGAAAACCTGTTATCTGAGTCAGAATTAGGATTGTGTCACCAAAGACTATTAACTTTTGAGTTCAGTTTCATTGAGCCACCACATTAGCTTGCTGTAATAAAGTAAGTACAGGGTACAATACTGCTATCACTAAATACATAGGGACAGGAGGTTAGGCATTACTAGGAAAATATATCTGTTCTTACAAGAAACTAAAATGTGGCTCAGTTTAGGCTGAAATAAAAACAAACTCACAGCTCTAGATGGATACGTACAGACTGTCACATGTATTAGTGCCACTCTTTAAGCTGAGATACTGTTTTTTTTCAATATTAAGATTCAAATATTAATTGTAACCATCTTCTATTAAACAATAAGGATCTTATTTACAGGAATTATCACAGATAAGACTTTTTGCAAGGTGACGTTCTCCCACGCATCCTTCTACCATCTTTTGTGTACCTAGACCGCTCTTCAAATACTTTTGCTTTCGCTATCTCCAGGATCGGCCTTGTGGGCTGATCATTTCCCGTTACAGCCTGGGAGTTCCTCCTCACGCTGACAAAATTAAGGTGTCTTTCAGTTCACCAAGCTGTCAGGGACATCCCCAAGGTTTCTTTAAGTTCACGCTGTGAACCATGCTATCGGGGACATCCCCAGTCAGTAGCTCAGGCTAAGTATGCGATAGGGGGTCTGAGACTAGGATAACTACCAAGAAACTGATTTTCTTATTCCAGTGGTGTTTGTCCCAGCTGGAGAGCATGGTTTTACTCCCATCTAGAGAGTCTCCAGAGCTCAGAAATAATTCATGCCTGCAACTACTCAAAGCAGTTACCTCTCCTTGTTGAAAATGTGAGGAATTTCAAGACAGTATTTGCAACTTTCAGTTCTTTGACAAAAGCAAATGTCACAAATGTCACCTGGGGAATAGCTGCCAGCACAAAGCCAGTGCCCTCAAGCAACATGCATTTGGTATATTTGGGAACAAAGAAATAAGCCAATCTAGAGCCTGCTTTTTTCCTGTACTGAAAGGCAGAGTGCCCAGAGATTATTCTCACATTGCTGTAAGACATACAAACCTATGCTATATGATCCAGAAGTAGAAAACTTAGTGCTTTAGACCTTGGTATTGAATACAGTTTTGGTTTTTTGTTGTTTTTTTTTTCCATGATCATATATTAACTGGGCTTTTTTTGTGGGGAAACTTGCACAAAGCTTAATGCATGCCTCACCCAAAATGATTTATCACTTCCACGCACAGTAGCTGTGCATATGTTATAACTGGCATTTGGTTTTTACAGGCTAAGCGCCATTCACTGTGTTTGCTCTTTGAGGGTTTTTTTTTCCCTTATCCATGATTGAGTAGAGGTGGGTAGTTCTACCCGTGGCAAGTTCAAGCAGATACTACACATACAATGATGCTTATCATAGTTAGTTAGCTAGTTTCCACTGAAACTGAGTCACCAGAGCTCCCCTGGAGTCACTCACAAAGCACGACTGACAGTGGGTGTTCAAAGCACAGGATACCGTACTGCACAATCAGAAGCGCTTGACTAACTTTGCAGTTTACAAGCGTGCACTGCAGCAGCGTGGCAGCAGTCTGGCGGGCAGCCACGGGAGTGGGGCTGCTCTGTGCCAGCCCTCGCCCTGTGTCCTCCACTGCCCTGGGGGGTACTAAGCTCTGGTAGGCAGCATCTTGCCCCAGCAAACCAGGGCTGGTTTGCTCTGGCCCCAGACCAAACTCTGGCTTCCAGACATTTAAAGAAAGAAGCTACCAGTGTTAAAATGCACAGTAACGTTTGATGTCGGGTAACATACATCTCAGCACCCAGTAGACTCAGCATGGGGAGAACATGCTCACCTGCTCCCAGAGTCCCCACTCACCATCTGTTCCCTCCCTGTGGAAGAATGGACACCGGTCTGATGCCATTCATCACACATGGCCACGCACATGTAATTAACACTGCAGATGAGACGTCTTGCCACCTACCGTTCTGCACGCTTTCCTGTTGCCTATGCTGGGCAATGTAGCACCAAGCTAGATTTGCTATAAGGCTGGGACTTTCTGTTCTGCACAAATTGCTTCAAACATTCGCTGCTCTCTTGTCATGAGAATAATCCCTGCTGTACAACAGGCCATCCCAAACATGCAGAAATCCAGCTGGAGAACAGAACAATTTTCACTGCCAATAACACACACGTTGCAACTTGGATTCCTACCATACTCCTCCATTCTGACTTTCCATGTTATCCTCAAGCTGGAAAGAACAAGGGTAGCATGCAAGGATCTTTGTAGATATGCCCATCATAACTACTCACACAGCAGCAGGGGAAGTCCACATAATGAAGTACATTGTCACATTATGCGACATCTATTAAGTCGCAAAAGCCAGGGAAAGACACCCATTTGGCCATCCTCACTGCCTTGGCAGTCAACATTGAAGGATATAGTGTTTATGGCCCTAGCCCTAACAAGCACGCAGCCCAGGGCTGCAAACATTTGCAAGCATGAATAATGTGAATCAATGGGACTCCCCTGAAAGGTCTGTACATGTGTGTGCAATTATTTTCCCACAGCTCTCCAGAGCTTGGAGCTAAAATATAGGTGAGGAGAAATACCCTTTGGGCTAAGCTCACCCAAATCAGCAAGGCAAACAAGTGCATTGCTGCTCCATCCCCATGAGCTGTGCCTCCCAGAAGACCAGCCCCGGAGGTCGAGCAGATTGAGCCAGCTGATATTCACCTGCTCCCCTAATGAGACAGCAAGAGGCAGAGAGAAAACAAATGGGACCCCATCGCTGCTGAACTGATGTTATCTGCAGGCAGCTGTGCCTTTTGTGCAAGGAGCACACAGTGCCACAATTTGCAAATGACACTGATGAATTGCTGCTGTCTCTGCAGTGCATTGTAAAGAACTGTCTGCTCTTAATTACCAGGACTTTGGCTTTTTGTAGGAGTAATGCAGTAATGTCATCTAGTAATGAGTAAACCTAGTCCACAGGAAAATTAACTTCACATTACACAAAGCCTACCCTACCTTTTTCGCGTACTAGCATGTGGAGGAAAAATTGTATGGTGATTGCAGTTTTCACCTCAGACTTCTTAAATCTGAAGCTGATATGCACCCAGTGTATGAGTATCATCAGAGATGGAAAAAGAAAAGTTAAGGATTCAACAGTGCATTTGAAGATATCAGAACAGAGGCTCTGTTGCAGGTCGTCATAGGATTGGTAGTCAGCCCTGGGAACAAAGTAAAGAAGTGATCTAGGGTCTTAAGCCTCGTATTTTAAAGAGAGTTAAGTAGCTGAACACCCTTCTGGAGATGAGCAACAAAACCCAGCTGCACAACGTGAACATCGGTTCCAGCCCCCAGCTTGGAAACTCTCATCTTGGACACTGTTCTTCTTCTAAAAAGAACACTTAATATATTGTCAGTCGTTCTAAAGCATTAATAAATAAATTAGTCTCTATTTTTCCCTTCTCACCTTCTTTCTGTGCTAACTATGGGATGTACTGAGGGTGTAACTTGACATGTTGTATACAGATAGCTGGTAAGCACAGTGATTCCCCTTGTTCCCGTTTCAAAAACAAATTGTTCCAAAGGTTTTGACTTTGGGCTTGCATTTCATGTCCCTCCACCTTGTACAAAGGGAACAGTTTCAAGTTGTGAAATGATGTGATGAATGTGATGAATGATATTGTGTTATAAAATCCAGTGAATGAGCAGTGAAAAGATGCTGCCTTCTGCACTGGTATCACCACTGACTGTTCTTGTTTAGAAACAGTTGTATTACCATTTTTTCCCCTCTAAATGGCAAGAGAGAAACCTCATAAATGCCAGGAATATTTGTTATTCTCCATGCTATTCTCAGGAAATTCTTCACTTAGGGGTTGCGGGGGTTTTTTTTTCTGTGACCAAATAGAGCTGTTGTGGCTGGGACACAAGGTGCCAGACAGGAATCCCTCTTCAGATCAGAACAAGCCACTAGGTGAACTGCATATTTTGATATTCACTGCTAAATCAGATCATTTTCATGAGGCACCATATCCTCAGTCCTCTGTCCTTTCTGCAGCTTGCGGTGTTTATGCAGGTCCTTTTGCACTTCCTAACGCTTTGCAGAAGACTGGCCACTACTTCAAGCTTTTGAGAAGTTGCCTGTCTGTACTTTGAACGGGCTAGCGCATGAACACTGTGTCAACACCAGGGAGAGCACAGTACAGCCTCAGCCCTTGCTGGCTAGACAGGACACTGAGACAACTAGTAAGCTCAGTATTTTCCTAGGTTAACGTCATGAATATCAACCTTGTAATTTCTTGAACTATTGAAACTTCTTTAACTACTTTGTTTTGTTTGAAACTACAGATTATTCCCCCTTACTCCCTGTGACAACAATCTGACATACTTGTGATTTTGGCAAACTATCAAGGATTCATTTGACACCTGTGTTGTATGCCCAAGAATGATTCAAGTTTCACTGCACAGTGACTATGGCCCAGACTATCATTTTACACCTGTTTTACATTGGATTGTTTCCACTGCCATCAGTGGTGTTTCACCAGCTGTAATTTTTTTGGCCAAAGAGAAGCTTGTGCTATATAATTATCAAAGGACATTCTTGCATCTCCTGTTCAAACAAGATCAAAACGTATATCTTTACATTAACAGCGTTTCCCTGTGCATCATTTTTTCACCCTTAGTACATTTTGTCTGTGCTCTGTATTGCATTTTTCAGACATGGTGCCGTGTTGTTTTAGCGTCCAAAATTCTGTCCTTGTTCTCTAGGGAGAAGAGCATAAGGCTTAGGTAGAATATGGCTCCTCTGATATTTTAGCGCCAATACAACATTTTACCTTTGGACATGTTCAAAATCATTCATAAAAAATGGCATCATTCTAGTGAAAACAAATGTACGTGTTTTTATTGCATTGACTTGTACTGGATATTTTCACAGAAAACTGGAAAAAGTCTAAAACACAGATACAACAGCTTAAATGTATACTTAAATGTATGCATAAAACTAATGCTTCTATTGAATAAGAAAAAAGGTGCCAGTAATCCTATGAAACAAAAAGACATTTTTATCCTGATACGCAGGATTTTTTGACGTGATATTCGGGATTCTTACCCCTGTGACAGTATTTTCTATACATCCCAGGCGGAGCTGGAATCGTGTTCTAATTGGTAACTACAAAAATGTCTGCCTTGAAGGTGTCACACTATATCACACTGATGATAATCTGACATCCATTATTAAAATGGGCATTTTGTATCAGTGTGATCCAAAGAGTTCAAACCAGTCTGCATCTCGCCCAGCATCCTCCTCCCCAAAGAGGGCAGAAAATGACGGTTGGGGCATGGTGGGCTGACCAGGGAGCCAAACCTTCCTCTGCACCTAATACAACCCACAGCCAAGGAGCTGCCCCTGTCAGCAACCAGCCCACGAACATGGCCCACTTACTGTGATCCCAACCCAGTTCAGCCACTCTTTTGTACTCAGAGTGCCACAGACTTCTTCAAGTAAATTACCTCAGCTACCTGAAGTTGTGTCAATGGCTAAAGAGCTGTCATCAGCCACTTCTACACTGTGTTTTTTCCTACTCTTTTGTCAATTTGCAAAGTCATCTTAAGAGTGTAAAGCACTCATAAATTCCCTACCATTTTTCTCCTTTTATTGTTTGTCCTGCATTCTTTAAATTCCCCTCTCTCATACACAGCATAATCTGCTTCAGTTACTCCCTTCTTTGACCATAACATGATCCATCACAACGTCAACCACATAACAGTTTTGCCACTGAATTGTGCAAACCCTGCTGACTCTGTTGCAGAAAGCTTTATTGTCACTGCAGAGATTTACCTTAAAAGAGGCTCTGCACCACAGTCCCCCAAAATTCAGAAAATATATACTTGCAGATTTCAAGGTGGCATTCAAGCACTATTCTGCTCAAATGCAGCACAAGAGACGAGGGTGACAGCAAACCTTGCTGTATGGGTATTCACCAATTTTTACTGACTAGCTGGGACCTTCTGGAAAAGAACTACACTGATATTTATTTGTTATTTATTAATGTTAATATCTAACACAGAGTGTCTATACCTCGACCTTGGGAAGGAATATGGGTGATGCTCTAAGAGGCTTTTCCTATGTCAACTCATGTCCACTCCCTGTGTGACTTTTTTCTCCAAGACAGAAGTATTAGTAAAATCTCTGAGTACTCCTCCCTGGTGACGATTTTCACAGGCAGTATCTGGGGCAGTGATTTCATGGGGAGGCAGATCACCAGCATGCTCAGCACAGCTCTGTTGACTTCTGATGTGAGCGGTCTTGTCATTTCTCAAGCAGGTGCAACTCATCATAATTTCAAACTGCTCCAACGGTACCAACAAACTAGATTTCAGCTTGAGGCCAGCAGCCTGGCAAAATGCCACAGTAGATACACACATACACGCATACATATGTGGATGCTTTCTTCTGTATGGCTTATTGTGGAGAATAGCTGTTGCATAAACTTTTAATAGCAGTGCAGGGATTTACTTCCCCCTCTGGTCTGTGGCACACTTTTCTCCTGTTCTGTGATGTACTTTGACTAATCATTTCTTAGTCCTCTAGGTGCAGAGCTTTAAAAACACTAGGAGCTCTCAGTCCCCCTTTTCAATTGCAAACAATTCATTTTTGGTGAAGTGTGGCCTCCCTATTCTTCTGCCAGCCGTTGTGTTTGTGAAAGGACCGTCTCAAATTTCTTGTGCGGGAGCAGCTGTTGCAGGACCGAGGAGGCCTTTTCAGAGCCCCGCTGCAGCAGCTTTTCACTTCTCCTCCTCCTCCTCTCCTTCCTCCCTCCTTTTGTCTCCCCCAAAGCAAAAGCCCCTCTGACCTTCGCCTCCCTCCAGCCTACCTCCTTTGTCGGCCGCTGCAGACAAGTTCCACCCTATATCAAGCATTGTCTCCATCTCCAGAAGCCAGCACGTGCCCACATCCCCCTAATCTTTTAATTTCCCCCCAGGAAAAAGCAGCTGTTAGCGATACACGCAACGCACAGCTGTCAGCTGGGGCCTGCCGCCTGCCCACACCGAACAATGAGGAAGGCAGCACCGGGGCCGAGGAGAAGTAATATCTACATATATGTGCCTTTGGCAACAGTTGGCAGCACGTGCTCTGAAATGCAGCATTGTCGGGAAACCCACCCCTGCCTTCCCCCGCCGCAGCTCTGCACACGTATGAGCTTGAACTTTGGTTGATTTCAGAACAAAACGCTTGGCTTCAAAGGGCAGGACTCCCCGGATAGCTGCATTATACCTTCGCTGCTGAAACAATCCCCTGCAAAATTACAGGGTATGAAAGGGACAAGTCTCCAGTAGCCTGGCGCGTGGTTCATGCATTCCCTTCTTTTACACACCAGTCGTTTGAAAGTTTTGTCCTGGAGGGAGAGCAGGGTAAACAATCTGGAGTGGGAGAAAAGACCTATACATCACGATTTTACCTTTTTTCCCCAGGTGGTGAGGGGGACCGGCATTTTAAAGTACAGCGGCGACAGAGGAGTACATGCAGCTGGGCTGGTGATCTCGCTACATTAATGTGCAAGGGGCAATCGCTTCACATCAAGATGAAGAAAAAGGTCGTTATTTAGGACCAGAAAAATGTAAGGCGTAATTGCATCTGTGCAAACATATGTACATTTGCATGCCAAATTTGTACCTGCAACAACGGCAAGTGTGCAGACAAATGATAAATTGCACAACACCACAGTCATTTACCAGTGCAGTTGTTGCAAGTGAGCTGGCAAACATAGTAGCTACAGACCCCAATTAGTCATGTAAATGTGCGTGCCTCTTCTCATATACTGTGGTGTATGTAACTTTACAAAAATCATACCCCTTTGCCCCACGTTAGTGCCTGCCAGAACACGGAGGAGTTTCTTAAGGAAATTCACTTTGCATACTCATGTCTTGCGGTGAGGATATGTGAAAACCTCGTACATGTAAAACTGTTTCATTTCCTTTTCCCATGTAGATTATTTTAAAGTATGCATGTATTCCTCTCACCAGCCTTCTGGCTAATCATTAAATGGGAATTTGATTGATTTCTGCATGCAGTTTTTCCCAAAGACTAAGCATTTAAAAAGTGACTGCCTCATCTGTTGCTTTTGCAGAGGTCTGTTGCATAGTTTCCTCTCTAAGCAATGGAACAAACAGGCCTCCCTCCCAAATCTTTCATTGCCACAGCGTTTTTGCAGTCAAGCGGACAGTTCTGGGTCTACTGCACTGCTGTCAGTCATTTTATGTGATAAGGAACAACTTCTACGTTATTGGCGTATATTCCCCAGCTTGCTGCATACACATGTTTTTACTTGCTTTATCTCACCTGGCCTGTAATTTAAAGGACTTAAAAGATAAACTACACTAAGTGGAGCATGTGGCATATGGTACACCTGCCCCGTGCTTAGCACCTGCTGTGCGCACTGTGGGTGTCAGGCTGCTTGATACAGCACTCCTGGCCAGAGGGCAAAAACATTTCCACGCATTTGCATGCTGGACGGAGGCCACGTGCCTGGGCTGTGAGCGGATCTGACACAGCAGCTTGTCAGTGCTTTCAAGATTAGCAAGTCTGTAGAAAGCAATGGATTTAACCAACAAAGGAGATGCCACATTGCAGAGACCTACACACATACAGACACCTCGGGTTTCCTAATAATCTTGTAGTGATGAACCAGTATCTTCAATAAATGGTAGCTTGCTTTGGGTGGAGAATGTCAGCATTAATCATTTGGATGCACTCAGAATTTTCCTAAAGTACTCAGGGAAATCACAAAGGGATGTGTTTTGCTATCAGTTGGGCAAATACAAATGCCATTGTGACTTACCCCCATGCCACCAAGGGCACAGGCCGGAAGCAACATCCAGTCAAAAACAGGTGTCTCAAAATAAAAATAGTAGAACTAGTGCAACTAGAAATAAGATGGATAAAACTTTAACACTCATAAGGATTTAGCAGGCATGTGCCTCAAGAGTGGTCTGCAAGACCTGCCCTTTCATTGGTGGTTCTGCTGGCCCATTACTCACTTTCCCCATACACATATTGGACCAGGAAACCTGCATTTTTGCTGCAAAGTTCTGTGAGATTTATGGAGGAGGAATAGCATGCAGAAGTATTAAGAGATGCTATCATTAGGGGATTTGTTATTCTTCCTGGTAGCAGCAGCAGTCTTTGTCGAAGCAGCCCAGGTATCCAGCAAAGGCAGGAGACATCTTAGCGGCCCATGTGGGAGCTGTGGCTCCAAACGCTGGGCAGCTAGACAGACACAAAAAACGGAGCAGCCAAAGGGATTCGTCTCTCTCATGCTGACCAGGGAGGAAAATTTATCAGCAAAGGGACGCTCAGGGCAGATAAGGGTTGCAGGGCCCTGGTGGTGTCCGGAGCAGCGACTGTCAGGCTGAGGAGGAGCTTGGTTTTGCACCAAGGGCAGAATTGGACCTTGTGCAGGGTCCAGTTTTGTGCTGGACCTGCAGGTGCCACTGCCACAGGAGGGGACACTGCAGGGTTTCACTTTTTCAGGCATTCTCCAGCACAGATTTTGGAATTGCCCATTTTAGAAAATTTCCGTTTTCTGATGTGCTGCCTCTAACAGTATGCCTTGCTTCACCTATCTGAAACAGATTTGGCAGTGACCTTTCTGTCCTCATGTTGGAACGTTAACAAGCGAAACACAGAGCTATTCTTTTTTTTTAATTTGTGTCTCTCCTGTTACCATAAAGAAAATTCTCTGGCTGGAAGGAGGTTGTCAGGCTGGTACTGCCTTTTTCTTCATTGCTAGAAGGGTCCTATGATTGTTGAGGTCTGGGGACACCCATCACCCTGTAACAAGGCTGTGTTTTTCCTGGTGAAACTGCAAACCTACCAAGCGCACCAGAACCAAACTGCAGCCCCACTGGCCAGGCACCACTGAGGCTCACTGTTCCGGGTTGCTCTTTGTGCCGTGAAGTAGATTCCCTTCCCACAGCTTTTAACCAGCCCTTCGAATTGGGGAGGAAAGCAAAGCACCTCCAAGTGCAAAGCCGTGGGCATCCCCTCTGCGCACAGGGCTGGGATACAGGTGGGCTCCGCAGCCTGGTGCAGAGGCAGCTCCGTGCAGAGCCCAGCCGGGAGGTCCTTCTCCTGCCTTGCTCCTCCGTATGGTAATCTGTAGCGAATTAAGCTATCAGCGAGTGCCCCAGGCCCCAGTCTAGCCTCAAACTACCCCGGCCCCATCTGTCACCCTATCTGGGGCATCTTTGCCGCATGATTGGCACAGGGCTTGAAAAGGCAGCACAAAACGGGCCATGTGGCGACCGACGGGGAGGGGGCGGTGGGGGAGCGGGATGAAATATTGTGACAGGGCACTTCAAGCCCCAGCTAATCACAGCTGCTGAGGGCTGAAGAGTGCTATACATCCCCTCGTATCAGGCAGTGCATTCCTGGCAACATTATTAATTCAGAGGAGTCCCTTTAATTTGAAGCAGAGATTAAGGCTTTCCCCGGTTGGCCTCACTGCGGCTGTAGAGGCAACAGGCAGGCCTATTGTAAG
>VZTL01049735.1:0-21017 GCA_013400535.1 Scopus umbretta | reverse complement strand
AAAACAACCAGGAGGAGGATCCATATTTCTCTCTCTTAATCTGTCCAGATTCACAGGACCCTTCTCTGGTTTTCAAACATAAGAATTGGTATGAGCGTCTACTTTTTTGGGAGAACATACCTGGTTGCCATTCAGTTTATGCATATCCNTGCCATTCAGTTTATGCATATCCAGTTGTGACAATTCCGGGTCAATTTTCATTTAAAGCATGGAGTGTGTTCATACTAATGGCTTTTGAACTGGTTTTGGTTTTTGTGATCCCTAGCTTCCTAGCAGGAAGCTGAACTTGGTTCTTAAATGTATCAGAGCAATTGCTTGTATTTCTTGCAAGAAAAACAAATTTCTCCCTGCTCCTAGTGCTAATTTTTTTTTTTTTACTTCTCTTGTAAGTATTTGTTGATGTACTATGGATGTTTTTATGCTATGATCTAGATTAACTTAACAGAAATTGTAAGCATATCTTCTTTATCTTCTTTACACTTCTTTAGGTTTTTTAAGTGCACGTTAATTAATGTTTTGAAATACCCTTATGCTATTTTTTGAAGAAATTCTGACATTAATAAGCATAAACTGCTGACTATGTCCCATAAAGAGAACTCAACTCGGTTAGAAGGCTTCATGTTTATTCTGCAGCCCATACCTGCTATATTTGCTGATATTTTGCCTTAATTTTTCTCAGCTATGCAATCATAATCAAAAAACCCAGGCACCGAGTTACAGCTTACTCCTGTTTCAAAGGTTAACGTCTTATATTTTGTCATGATATCATCTTTGAAGGGGGGGAATTCTTCCTTTAAAAAAGGGAAAATTAAGATATACTGTGCCTTGAAAAATAGGGCTTGAAAGATAAGGAAAATGAAGAGCTTGATATTCAGCTGAAAGTGTTTGATGAGAACAAAGAAGATGACTTAAGCGAACTGTCACATCGTCTCAGTGATATCAGAGCTGAAATGGAATATCCTTTATAGAAATGGTGTTATACCTTGTTGCATCATCTAATAACTATTAAATGTAAGTTAGAATGCTCTATATGCAGTTTTTTATCACAGTTGTGGATGTTAGCAGGGACTTTCTCAAACAGATTTCTTTCAACTTTTTTTCTTAAAAACTTACTTAGAAAATCAGTGCTTAAATTTGCATGTCAAATCTAAGCCATTGGGAACTGAATTGATTTATCATAAATAACATTTACTAAGCTAAACTCTGGCTTGTAATACGTGAAGATACAAAATTATAGCCATGGAAGATTAGCAGTTTGAAGAAAAAATGAGTTTTGATAACAAGGTTGGAACAAAATTTCTAGTAGGTTCTGAAGCACTTAAGATGCGTGCATGCTCTAGTCATGAAAAAGCAGTAAACTTAAAGTTACTTAAGTTCAGATTGGGTGCTTGCAGTTTTTAAAAGAGCAGTAGCTGGCGCTTAAGAAGCAGAAGATGGTACATGCAATCAATGAGAGGAATATAAAATCACTAACAAGTAATGTTGTTGCATTACAGAAGAGGTAATTAAAGTAATTTTCTTATTTAAGAAGTTAAATTGATTGACTAGTGTGTATTTGCCAATAGCCTGTCTCACTTCAGAATGAAAACGAAAGCTTTGTTTGAAATATGTTTACAGGATTCTATGATAAGTATGTGGTATGATTTTCTGAGTAGTAATGAAACGTCTTAATTGTTAAATGGGACAGTTGCTGTGGATAATCTTAGTGGAAAAAGGTTATTTACTAACAAGGATAGTAGTTCAGAGTGGTGATTGAACAACATGAACAACGTCTCTCAAACGGGGTTTGGCGTGGGTCTCTTGCTGTGTAGTGGGGTTTTGTTGTTGGGTTTGTTTAGTTGGTTTTTTTAATTTTTGTTTTTTTAAGTCCTTGTATATCCTTAACAATGTTTGCACTGATGTGAATGAAGTGTTTCATCTGCTGTATAATATGTTGAAAGATACTTCTTCTGAAAATTACTTCTTGTCAATTCTCCAACATTTCCTTCTCATAAGGAATGATTACTATGTCCGGTAAGTGTCAGCTGTCAGGTTTGATTTTTGGAGGGGGTAGAGGGAAGGAGAGAAGTCAAGACCCTGGCAAACTCAGTAGCTCATAACCGCGCATTAATAGTTGCTCTGTAACTGATGTGTTATTTATCTTTCTGCTCAATGTTAATATTGAATAGATCTTGCTAAATATAAAAATGCTTATTTCAAAGACTTCAACCTTATTCTAACACCCTCATCCCAAAATCTTTTAACTTGTTGAGCACTTCTTCCTTTATTCAAGTTTGGTAGCTTCATTGTCTTTTCAATGTAACCTTCTCTTACGTGCACCTCATAGTGTCTTAGCAGTGTTGAAGCACCACATACAAAATCTTGTTTTAAGAATTAATTTTTTGTTGTAAAGGGATGATAAAAACAATTGATATGCAAGATGATAAAATTAAGAAATAAAATAGAACCTGAGAAATCTTTAATTTTTATATATTTTTTTTAATTTGAAAGTTTGGAATATCATCAGTTCAGGTTTGAGGGTTTCCTACTTTGAGAGCTCAATGGTATGTGAAATTGAGATGTAATACCTTGCACTGGTGAGAACTACCAATTTTGAGCACAGGATCCCCTAATCTTAGAGTTTCCTGGTGTTGTTTTGTAGAGATGTATATAAGTGATTAAGTTAATTATTAACTAATTTTCTGAGTAGTTGAATACTGGTGATGGAGTTCACTGTGGTGACAATGTGCTAAATAATTCCCGCAGCATATATTGGAAATACTAAAGGTGTTGTTTGTTTTATTGAATATTTTCTGGCAAAGGATAAACGACAAGTGCACAATATTTTGTGGAGTCCTGAACTTCAGATATCCTTCTGAGCAACTGGTAACAGTGCTTCATTAGCCAGAGTATAAATAAGACTTTTAACTTGATCCTTTTACTGGTAATGGTATAATTCACATACTAGGAGTTGAAGTTGCCCCTTTTTTCCCCCCCTCTATGCTGCATAAATGATCGTTCATGTTCTTACTATCTTGTAAAATGTTTTCTTTGTTAGACCTCAGTATTACAAGATAATAGAAGACTGTGTATCACAGATAGTATTGCACAGCAGTGGCACAGACCCAGATTTTAAGTGTAGAGGAAGAATGGACGTGGATTTTACTCATCTTATTGGTTTGTATACTATATTCAATTTTACTTTGTTTTACTCAGGTGCGTGTTTTTCCTTGTATGCTTCTATCTAAACTTAAATTGGCTGCGTGAGGTTTTTCGGTTCTCTGCAAATGTGCATGTAAGCTACAGGTGTCCTTGTGGAGAAGGCCAGATCAAGTTCTGCAGCCTTTAATAAAATGACACTGATGAAGCATCTCCAAATCCGTCTTGACTTATATCTGAATATGATAGTCTTAATAACTAAAAATTGCTTGTTCATAAATTCTGTGAATTTCAGGTCTGTTACGAGTAGCAATATTTACATTAGTATTAATCATTAGTAGTGGATTTATAATTGTCATGTGGTTCATTCTAAGAATATTTTCTGTAATACTTTCCAAGTATTTGAGTTTACCTTAAACTGACCAGTTGAAGCTTTGAAGGGCTGTGGATGTTCACGTCATGTGGATGAGAAGCAGCTGAATAAATACTGTATCGCTGAAATAGCAGTTATCGGCATTTAGAAGTGGTGTTTTATGCTTTTCTTAAGATCAGTGGGGTAGATTGTATTCTTGAGATACAAGCGCATCTCTGGAGTATTTCATAGGGGGAAGTAATAGCTCTTGGAGAACACGTTCATTTGGGAAAATGCTTTTTTGTGATGTGACAAAAGGAGCAAAGAAAGGATGTTGTACAGGTAGTGTGTGGGTGGAATTACTTTTTAAAAGACATCCTGCATACCTAAGGAATATGTGTGTTTCTGCATTTTCTATTCACTTATGACTCTAGGACTGTGATCACTTTATCTTAAAGCTAAGATCTTACCTCACCTTGCCTTCTATTTCCACTGACATGCTAGTTTTAGGGATAACTGGTTTGTCTCTCCATGCCAATTCCTACCTGTTTTAGCTACTTGTCTTTACCTCACTTATAAAATGTTTAGAGTTTTACACTGCATGAAACGTCAATAGAAGTGCTTAGTACCATTGTTGGGTGAAGAAATCTGTGATTCACAGTCTGTCCAAGTTTTCCTTGCCTACAAAATAATTTTACTGAAATAAGGAAATGCTTTATTTTTGGATTCCTAATCTGGAAAGGAGGCTTTCTGATTTGAAACCTCAGAAGTAGCTATTACTTAATACTAATGTGAAAATCCTTTTTTCTTACTTAGTAGTAGATTCCCTTAAAAGAGAAGAGCATGCAAACTCAGACCTGTTAGAGGCAGAACGACTAAGATGATGCATCTTCAACTTTCTTGGTCTTGTGTCCTCACCACTTTTTTTATATTTACAGATTTTGCTCATCAAAATAATTCACCAAATGATTGGTCAGATCCACTTAGTAATTCATTGTATTTTTGTCTGTGCCTTTGTGTCATGGGGTCATAGGATAACTATGGTTAGAAGGCACTCAGAGCTCTGATACATTTTATCTGACATCTGTTTGGTATTTTATTTAAATTCTAGATGCATGTGTGGACAAAGTTAAAGTAGAAGAGAGTGAAAAGAAAGCAGCAGAACTTTCCAGAAAGGTAAGTCCTAATGATCCCTTTTTTTTAAGGTATTGAACAGAAGCCTGACAGGAGCACAGTAGTCTTGTTTCACAGTAGAAACTTAGTGGAAATGGGGAAAAAGTGTATCTCTCACGCAGGATGTTCTTTCACATGTAATAGCTCTCTGGGTTTTGGATTTTTCTCCGTGTTTGTGTGTGCATGTGCGCGCAGCTTAGATTCAGCTTACTCTGAATTCAAAAGCAGATGAGTAGTACTAGCTGTACGTATCTTCGTTGTATGCCGCTGTTGTAGATAACTGATGGGAAAAATTCCACTTACTGCTGTTTTATCCTGAAATACTTAGTCACAGCTAAATACCTAAAGTGCAGGTATGTGCTTAAAAGAAAAAAAAAAAAAAAAAAAGAAAGAAAATAAAATAAAAAAGTGGGAGGAAATGTTCATAACTCTTCATCCAGCTTTGTTTTAGAACCTGAAGAAACTTACAGAAGAGCAGTGTCATTCAACATTTGAAAAATCATTGACTCTTCAGGCACAGAGATGCTAACATTAAAATATTGCTTTATTTCTTTATTATGCCCATGATAAATTATTATGTTATAAGGAAGAGTAATTTATTTCCTTATTATTTGCGTTTGGGAATCTTACAATACATTTTGGAACCTGTTCTGATAACACCTTTATTATTCTGGTGCAGTTCTCTTTCATTAGGAACTTGATAACTAAGTCCTGTTTTGGTCACAGGCAGTTTTCATTTATTACTAGACGCAGGAGAGGTTAGACATTTAAAATTATTTCTGTAGGAAGAATTGCAGCTCAGTGTATTTCTTGTAAAAAGTTTTTTGGGGTATTGCTAAAGAAATTGATGCTTATCCTTCTGCTTTGTCACTATCAGTGTTTGCGCTGAAACAACCTTATTTTCTCAAGTTACTGAAATTCCTGTTTCCTGGATTATCTTAATGGATGACTTGTTCATCTTAGCTCATCCCTTGCTATCCCTTAGATATCAAGTGCTGAATGTACTGTATTAGCTGCAATAGTACTAAAGTTCATATACCATCTTGTAGTGTATTAAAAGCATCTCAGAATTTTGATTTTTTTGCTGGCCTGTTCTAAGAAGCCTTTTGTAGGCTAAAAGGCAGTACATGTTCTTGGACATGATGATTACAAATGTCAGATGAAGGGTTGAATGCAGTCATTAGCTTTTCTTTCTTCGGTGTTAAATGTGGATGCATTTGTAATAGGAGTTATGGTGTCTGAGCTTTATAGAAAGAAAATTGTTGTGATGCTTCCCTGGCAGAGTTATTTATCATAATGTACTTTGTTAGTGGCAGTCAACACATGTTTTTCCTGGTGATAAGTTGTTTTGTCCTGTGGAAGGATGAGTAACAGAAGCTTTTAAAGATGCTAATAACTTCTTAAGCTTAGCATACAGTAGCAGGATGAAAATATACAGCAAGTTTCTCATATTCATGTTGTAAACTGGACTTCCATTTTACACGGGGACATCAAGACTAAAGGAATCGCTAACTTACTTGGATACCTCCTTTTTTATGTCACTTGATGGATGATACTGCTGAAGCTGCACACATCTCTCTTCAGATTTAAGCTTGCTGCTTGAGATGTTTATTTGAGTTTAGTTTGAGGAGTCTGCGATGTTCTGTTGCGGGGGGGAAACCTGTTGAACATACAGCTGTACTAAGTAGCTGGATCTGAGTGGTTCTGTGTACTGACTTACTGATGGAAGAAATCATGTGGTACTGGAAGAATGTATACTGGAATAATACTTTTTTAAGTTAAAAGTGTATCTAATGCTCTAGTTGTGATACTGTTCAAAGAATTCCTGCAAGTATAATATCTAGTGTGGACATAAATGGACAAACACTTCTGTGTTGGTTAATCATTACAGCTTGATGAAGAGTTTACAGCTCGACAAGAGGTGCAAGTGGAGCTTCAGAAACGAGAAGAGAAAATCAAAGAACTTGAAACAGAAATCAAACAGCTACGAACCCAGGTAATAAAACTAAATCACAGTAAGTTCCACAGCTGAATTTTTTTAAGAATTGAAAAGAAATTGCCCAGAAGTGCATTATCTCTATGAAGTTTGAAATGTATGTTATAGTTGTATTGATTTGTTTTTAAGCCAGCATAAACTACTAAAGATAGTTAATGGAGGTAACATTTTTTTCAAATAGTAGTATATTCTATCACAGAAATTTGCTTTGTTGAGGAAGAAATTTCCTTAGGCTATGAAAAGTTTGAATCTCCCCTGAGTTGTTTTTTTCTGCAAGTATTTGTTTATGCTTTAACATTACAACTTCTGTATGTTTTGCAGAAAGTGTTTGTTTCAGAAAGCTTTATACTTAAATTGCACAAGTGAAAATCATGATAGCTGTGTGTGCACGTTATACGTACTTTTCAGCATGTGCATGCTACTGATAATAACAATTTTTTTTTAACTCTGGATATCAGACTGTAGCCATTTCTAAAATTAGTATTACACTAGTTTATACCGTCTCATAGGTGAATATAACAAAAAATGCAAGACCTTATGGAAGTGGAAGGTAATACTTAATTTCAGCAAAGCTGATTTTACTTGCATTCGTTTCCTCATAAATTTTGCTCACAAACACCAAAACTGGATCTCCAAGTGATTTGTGCTGGATCACTAGTGAAGCAGAGAGGACAAGAAATGCTGCCTGTTGACTCCTCACAATAACTCTTAGGTTTCTTTTGTTTAATGGCAATGAATTGGATTTTAGACAGGTCTTTTATACCCTTTAGGAGCCAGCAGATACTATGGTTTGATCATTTTGCCTCAGCCTGGCTTACTTCTGACTCCTTCAACGTTAGGCAAGGTCTGCTTGTTGACCTTTTTCCTCATTGTAGATATCTTAATGGTCTTACCTCCTATTTGCATAATAAGAGGAAGAACAGCATGTGATGTGCTATAACCTGGTTGCCATCATCCTGCTTTCAGGGTGTAGGTCTTCTGCTGGCAAGTTGTCTGTGCGATAGCCTTATCAGAGCATTGGCCTTCTCATCTTAATGTGAGCACGTTGCATTGCCTTTAACAGTGGGATTGCTGTTCGTTGTGTCCTCTGCTATCCATAGGAGTCATTCTTGTAACCTGTGGTGTCTTGGGGTTTCTTATTCTGTCTTCACACACAGACACTTCTGTTCATACTTCACAGTTACCAATTTTAATGTTTGTTTCGGGTATCTACAAGAGAGTGTTACACTGAAATTTGGCAGTCTGTTTTAATGAGTTCTCCACCAATTGTTGAATTACAAGCTGTGTAGTAGTTTGAGAGCCAAAGAAACACATGCCTTGTGCAAAGCCAAAAATTTATTTTTATTCTAATTAATTATTAATCCTGTTATAATGATACTAACAGAGTTCAGACTATCCAGATGTTACAGTTCATTCACAATAATAGTACAATTGTAAGTGGTGCACATTAACTTTGTAGTATCTATGCCTTTTATTCTCTAGTCTTATGCTCCCCATACAATATCTCGGGGCATTTGTTTTCAGATGCACTCAATTTTTCTCAGTTTTTTTTTTTTTAACTAACTCTTGCTTCATTTAAACTAGAAACAGTAAATAATTGCATAGGGAAATAGTATGCAAATCAGATTAAATGAACAGCCTATATTACATAATAATTTTGTAATAAAAAAATCAGTAGAGGAAATAGAATATGAGCACTTGTGGAGGTTTGTGCATAGCTCCTAATGCTGCTTTTTAACATAGTTTTGAAGGACATATCTCTGTGGGGAATTCGTACTAGGCTAGGATCATGTTATCACTACAGAAACCTCTTTGATGGTTTAACATGCTACTGCCTCTCTTCATTGTTCCTTTTAAAACTTAGTGGAATGGATATTGCAATTGTTTTTTTCCGATCGCCACAGAAACAACAGCAGGCAGATTTAAAAGAAAGCATGATGATACCCTACCCCTCCCCAATATGTCAGGATAGTTAAGAGCAACTGTGGTTCCATAACCTCTTCCACTGCAATAGCTGCTTCAGTGATTTCTGTGGAAAATTTTCCACCAGCACATTAGTGCTGTTAAAATTCAGTGTGGTTATTGCCATGTCTGACACCCCAGCTTGCCAGGATATCCTAAGAGGGATTAATGTTTTGTGCATTGGTAAGAAATAAAATGCTGTTCTTTTCACTTAAATGTTATTGCTACTATTAAATTTTCTTTAAAATGGAAACAATTTGTTTTTATAGAAATGCTAGGTTATTCAGTTTACTTGGCAGTTTTATGGTACATAGCATAATCTATTGTTATTGCTTCTCATTTAAATAGGAGAATGGTTGCATTTCTCACTTTCTTGAGGTACAGTTGGCTACCAGATATGCTAGTTGGTTCAACTTGATATTAAACCTCCTTCCTTCCCCCGGTGAAAAGAATTCCTCTTTTTTATTTCAGGGTCCAGGCCTGACGGGTCAACTGACAGAAGCAGCACCATTACCTGCACCCCTACCAAGTGACAATGTGCCACCATCTCCAGCACCTCTGCTACCTGGTGGAGCAATACCTCCTCCACCACCCCTGCTACCTGGTGGTATACCTCCACCTCCACCACCTCCACTGCCTGGTGGAGCAATACCTCCTCCTCCACCGCTACCTGGTGGAGCAATACCTCCACCACCGCCTCCACTGCCTGGTGGAGCAGTACCTCCTCCTCCTCCTCCACCTCCCCCGCTACCTGGTGGAGCAATACCTCCCCCACCGCCTCCACTGCCTGGTGGAGCAATCCCTCCTCCACCCCCCCTGCTACCTGGTGGTATACCTCCACCTCCACCCCCTCCACTGCCTGGTGGAGCAATCCCTCCTCCACCCCCCCTGCTACCTGGTGGTATACCTCCACCTCCACCCCCTCCACTGCCTGGTGGAGCCGTACCTCCTCCTCCTCCTCCACCTCCCCCCCTACCTGGTGGAGCAGTACCTCCACCACCACCTTTTGGTGGGCCTCCAATGCCACCACCTCTTGGAGGTGTTCCTTTTGCTCCATTTCCAGTGATACCAGCATTACCACATGGGATGAAGGAGAAGAAAAAGTATAAGCTCGAAGTTTCAATGAAGAGAATCAACTGGTCAAAGGTATTAGAATGTTTGTTTTTATTCCCATTGATAAAAAGTGGCTTTTGAGGAAGAAGGAGGTAATGTGCTAGGGTTTACATTAGATTGTTACTAGTACTCATGAAGTTTGGGGAATTCATTCCAGTCTTTATCCAAAACATGTTTGATGCAGTGATTGTGATTCAGTTGGTATTGGTTTTCAAAGACACCTTATGCTATGGAGTAAGCTCCAAGTGTTTAATGCTGCTAAAAGCTCATAACACCCCTTATTCTGGGGATACCTGTAGCTAACAGCTCTCAAAATTCTGGCTGATTTTGTATACAGTTAAGTTCTACGTGTGTTTAGCTGTAATTGATATTTGACTTGCAAGTGAATGCTTCAAAGGTAAACTGTCTTGTTTAAAGCAGGTTTAACTTATCAAACAATTACAATGTTTACTTTATAAATCATGTTACTACTTTTTTCAGTAAAAAAGTTGAGTTAGTTTAAGGATTGCTGGGTTTTAGGACAGGGGAAGTTAACCTTGAAGCAGACGATTGGGTGGAAAACTGTTTGGAATGCTGCCATTTAGGAACTTTGACTATCTGGCAGTTGACAAAAGGAAGGATCTGGAGTCAAGGGATAACTACAGCTGTTTGGTTAATTGAAGTAGCAGCAGCTGAGTAATGAGAAAAGATGCTGAGAAAGGGGATGTATTAAGAGGTTTTACTTGAGTAGCTAGGTATGAAATGCAGTAAAATGTCGTGTGTGGGGACGTGGAACTTCAGAAGACAATGCAAAGCAGAACTCTGATTTTAGTTTTGTCTTCTCTCAGTTAAGCAAGCTGTGGGAGCCATAAATTACGTGGTTTATGATTATTTTTTTTCTTGCTTTTTTGGAAGATGGATTGAAAGTGGATCAGGCCTTCAGAGACTGTGATTTTAGCTTTGATATCTCCTTGACAGAACAGTGGATGATTGCTTTGGTTATGCCTTCTATGAATCTCATACTTCAAAACTGAAGTATGAGTGAAACCGCTATGGTGGCAATTCATTGGGTTATTTAGTTTTATTTGAAAAGCCTTGCATGAAACTTAAAAAGTTGACTAGCTTAAAAAGAGAAGGGTGGGAGGGCAGTGGTGAAATAATCTTTCCTAATTAAAAGAAATAACTCTCTACTTACCACGATAGTAAGCATACAGCCTTAAACTACTAAAATTTTTGGTTTAAAGGCAGATGTCTTGACATGAGGTTAAGAATTGTTGTGAGATCAGTCCTCTGAATAAATACAGTAATTTACTATAAATTAAGGCATCTAATTAAGAAATGAAGCCAATTATTTTGTCTTCACATTTCCTTTGTTCTTATGACACATTCAGGAAGCTTGAAAGGAAATTTGACTTTCTTTGCCTTACCTGCCTGTCAATGATAGTTGTACTACAAAACACACTTGAAGGGGGTTTTTCTTTCTCTGAGAAAGGCGAGCGTTTACCCTGGGAAGACAGTTGCAAAACTTATCAGAAGGTTCTAAAGGCAGTGTTATTATTGAATATAAGTTTTTATTGTAAGCATTGAAGAAATTTTTACTAGAGTGAATTTTCAGTTATCTAGTTTTGTGTAATATTATTACTGCATTTGTTTTAGCAGTGTGTGGTTTAATATTAAATTTGAGTTAAAGTCACGGCTCTGTTAGAGTTTTGAAGCTGATATTCCTCCCCTCCCCTTTACTTTACAAGTACAGTTGACATCATATACTATAATGACTTTTTAAATGAGATTCTTATTGACAGAACCTTGTGTTTGATGTTTGGTGGATGAGTATCCCAGGAAGGCAACCTAGTTCCAACACACAATTCTTTTTTTTAAAAGTCTGCGGCTTGCCTGTTGCTGAGAGAGAGATTTCTTTCCATGAGAGCTTTCAGAGAATGTGTGCTAAGCTCAGTGGGTTTACGTGATGACAGCAGGAGATGGCAGTAGGTAACTGCTGTGGTTTTTTTTCTTTTGGCCCTGCCATGAGGGTGAGTCTGAGCGGACATCTGTGGCTCCTCTGAGGTGTGTGGACTATCTTTGGTGGGTCAATGCTCACTGAATTCATAGTTCTGCAGAGAGTTGCTTGTATTGTTGATTTGTATCAAAGCAGAGTGAAAAACTTTGATGACCCAAATGAAAAGATGGGGCACCTTTCGTCTTAGGTGCAGTGAACATGAATTATTGCTTTGCATTAAGTTGCGTGTGTATATCCAAACCATTAGTAGTAGTAGTTTGTAATGTCTGATGCAGTTCTAAGTTCAGAGAATGCTGTTTTCTGTGCTATAATAGTATTTGTGGGTTATTAATCCGAGATGTTTATCAGTTGTTTCAAATCAGTAATGTGCTAGGACAGGCTTATGGCCACTGGGAGGAGCTATGGGACTACTCAAGTGAAATGTTTGGGCACCATTAATTTCCAATGAATGTGAGCTTCTGCATGGTCTTAACGTGGTTATACTTAATAATCATTTTCTTGAGCAGTTAACTGCAAGCGCAATCCCTGATTTGCAGACTAACCTGTAAAAGCAGTTACTAGTTATCACTTGTCTCAATATAATTGGTCAATTTGTGACAAATAGAAGTTATGCAAATATCCAGGTGTGTGTCTGCATACCTGTTGCTTTAAAATCCCTTTTTGATCAGTATATCCACTGTTTCTTCCTTACAAAGGAAAGAAATTTAGGGTACTAGATAATTGCATCTATCATCAAGACTAAACCATCACATCTTAAAGTCAGTTTGTTGTTGGTAGTTTTTTAGTGGTATAAAACGTGATAGATATGTTGAGGTTTGCTGTAGGAGGAAAAAAATACAGAGATCACCAAATCATCGAGGCAAAGGAGGACCTTTATATATTGCATGGTATCTGGTTTGAGCTCTAGCTTGGACTTCAGTGTAGTTTGACAGGATATCTGCTACTTATTTGTCAAAGTACTAAATTTTTGTACTATCCACAAGTGTCTGACACTTTCCTTGAAAACCGTATTCTATCTTAATAGTGTGTTGATACCAAGACCTTAGTAAAATGAAATTGTTAATGAAAGTAAGCTGTTAAGTGGCTACTGATGGTCATTGCTGACTGCAAATTGCAAGTTAACATTGAACAACTGTTGAACATGTAATTGGAATCACACTCTGAAATAGTGCAGGTTTTTTCCAGGATGTTTCACAGCTGGTAAAACTGTTGGGAAATTCATGTGGATGTAGACATCCATCTTTCTATAAAGGTGGGTGTTAATGTTGTCCTGGATGGAGCTGGATGCCATGGAATGCCAGGTGCTGCTCCTGGCTGAAGATGCTGTATTTTTTCAATTTGAAGCCTCTGAAATGAATAGTGTCATTGCACGGCAGTAACAGTCCTTTGTAGACTGGTTTCACAATATTGCCAGGACCCAGGATCGTACATGTCCATCGAGTTCTTACATAGCTAATCTACTCTGTTGGACATAACGGAATTTCAGTTTTAAGAGTGTATGTAAAGATGGATGGTCTTAGGGCAACAGCACTGGTCTGTGTTTGGAAACCATTCTAGTTTTTCCAGTGGAGTTTTTCAGGTGATTCAAGGGAAGTTGCTTTGTATCATTTCTGAATATATGCCATCACCACTTCAAGCAAAAGCTTTCAAGAACTAGTAATGACAAAAGTTTACTGTTGGAAGAGGAACTAGACTGTTCTCTGATATTTTTGAATAAGTGATCTTAATTGTCCTAAATAAAAAGTAAGCTCAGGTTTTGTGTTACTCTAAATTCTGAAGTGTTGAATAGTGAAATGGCTCATTCTTTGGAGTAACGAATAAGAGCAGTATCATGAATGATTAATCCCCCTAACTTTAGAAGGAGCAATCTACAAGGTAGAGATAAAACCTGCGTGGAAATGCATGACATGTCATTTTATAGTTTCTTTTACCGGAAGAGTTAATGTTTATAACTTATCTTTAGTATTTTGCCACTAGATTTCAAAATATTTGGGGATGTGCCAAAATAATCTGAAAATGTATCTAGGAGTAGTATTTCAAAAACAAGTTTTCAAAATATTTAAGTAGAAGGATATTCAAAATAGTCCACCATGTTTTTAATGTATTACTTTCAATAAATGTTAAAATACATTTGGAAATCTCTTTATTTTTTCTGTCTGTAATTCTCATAAAATAATCTGCATATAAGGATAAACTATAATGTTCCTTTTTTATTGTGGGAGGAGGAATTAAAAGTATCTAGGTGGAAGAAGACCGTAAATCTTTGGTTTTGGTTACCAGACATTAGTGTGCATTCTTAGTGCTACAGTACAGTATGACAGTGCTGGAAACTTCAGGCCTGTTACAGAGAATTGTGGATGATAGTGATGTTATAAGTGACTGTAGAGAATGCAGCAAAATGAAATGGGTGAAGAGTTTGCTTTGTTTATTGACATGTAAATCTCAGTACACTTCCAGAAAAGTGAGCGGTTTTTTGAGACAAAATACTAACTTTAATGCTTCTGAATTCAAAAGGAATCATATAATCCTGCTGTTTTCTTAAAACATCTGTACAAAATATCTTTAACCTCTTGGCAGCCACACCAATATATTGTGCTTTTTAGAAGAAAAAATGGACTGTTTTAAGTAGGCTAGTTGTAGTATTAAAAAGAAACAGGAATGTATGAGCTGTCATACTGGAAAAGATGCTCGTGTATTACTTTGAGGAATATGGCATTGCCCAGTGTTGGAATCCAGAGATTTGGGTTTTTTGTTTTGTTTTTTTTTCTCCCTTTGAAATTCACCTAGCCATATAAGAGTTATTTTGGTTCATGTACTTTTATGAATCATTTGATATGATGAAATGTTATACAATTTTATAACCTTTAAAACCCATATATAGAAAAAAGTCACTCCCTCTCCCATGAAATGTTTATTGTCTGTTGAAGATATTTTGCCATTGAATGTCCTTGTCGTCTTTCTGTTTAGAAGATTACTCTCTTCAAAGCTTCTATCATACAATTTTCTGGATTTTTTTTAAGAAGAATTTTTCCTCCTTTTGAAATGGAGCTCTAATGTTTTAGAAATGCATTTCCATCTGGGCTTTTAAGAAAATGTTTTGTGGCTATTTTTTCAGTTAGCTTCTCTTACGCTCTTTGACGTCCAGATTTTTATATTAACCCTTTGTATCTGGGTATTTGGTATTTGGGTATTTCCATCTGGACTTTTTTCCTTACAAAATGTAGGTTTCATCACAGATTCATATTTTGCCAGTTTTCTTGGAGGGGGGAGAAAATTTGTATGCCATTGACAATATCATTCTCTTCTAAAGTTGCTCCTCATCTTTGACTCGCCACTGCTTTGTCTGGTTAGGATGGTTTCTCTCCTGCAATTCATTTATCTTTTTCATTTATTTAGGCATCTCACTTGAGCAGGGATGAATTCCTGCCATAGATGTAACTTAGGCTTTCTATGCTCGGTTGTCCTCGTTAAGTAATATCTGATTCTGGAGTCAGTCGCACTAGTTTTGTAACTGTGAAACATACTCAGACTACTGTCCCGTAAACATATAGCGAAATAAGCTTTTTAGTTTATAATACATATTTGTCATTGCAGCCAATTTCATTGTAATCAGTATGTTCATGTGTTTATAGAAATAATTCATAAAGCGTGCGTCTGAGCACTGTGTGTGACAATGGAAAGTAACTACTGAGGGACACTTTGCTTAAGTGCTCTGGGAACAGTGCCAGTGATCTCTTGCATACTGAAAAAGAGGAGTCTATTTGATCATCACTTTTAAGGAGCCATCACTTTGGGAAGAAAATTCTTACTGTTTAATTTAGTGCTTTTTGTTGTAACTGACTTCACCGTTAGTGTTGGATTAAGGTAGTTTGTAAAATGTCTTACCTTCAGCTGGTGGTGAAGCAGCTACACATAACAGATTGATCATATGGTAAAAGGTGGAGGACCAGTGTGTTGCAGTGAAATCCTAGTGAGGCTTACAAACACAGTATTGATAAATTTCCTGCATGTCATCTTGAAGTTAAATAGCCCTTGAAAATTAATTGGCATTTAAACAAATTTGTAAACAAGAATTGATAAGGCTTTAAAGACTGGAAGGGGAACATATTTTGAAAACAAAATAGCTCTTCTGAATCATACATGAAGAGTAAAATTGGCTTTCAGCTTGTGTATTGCAGAACACTTTCTTCTTTTAATATAGCCAGTATCAAATAAGGTACTGTAATGAGATCTGTGTTTAAATCTGAAGGATGTAAACTATATTAAAAAAATAGCGATATTAAGTGTAAAATTGTTTCTGATATTTAAAAAGATAATTCTTCGTACAGACGTAATACTGAGTCACTGAAAGGTCCACACTGACATACCATTTGCAAATAAGGTATTCCATACTCTGGCGGTGTCAGAAAGACTGTGCCTTCTGCAGTTCAGGTAGCAGGGATGCATATCAGTGGTGAAGAATTTGGGAAGTGGCTAGAAAGTCATCAAGAGAAAGCTAGAGCACTTTGAAACCCAGGTGCTAATGTGTTATCAATGCTGTTTGGAAAACTTATTGAATGGGAAAAATATAATAAAAACAATTGTGCAGATAGAGGGCAGTTCATCTGATTGTGTTTTGTTCAGGAAGCATCTTTAAGAGAACATAATACCTGAAACACACCTAAACTTAATTCACTCCAATTATCACACAAGTCTAGTAGCATTGGCTTTCATGTAGCTATTGAAAATAATAGTTATTAACTTTGGAGATGCCATTTTTGTTTCAGATTGAGCCTCAAGAGATAGCAGAAAACAGCTTTTGGGTAAAAGCTGAAGAAGATAGATTTGAAAACCCAGAACTGTTAGCAAAATTGGCGCTTACGTTTGGAACACAAATGAAAGGTATGTTCTTTTACTTTGCATTATGCTTTTATTAAGTTTAAAACTGTGCAGTGACAGTCTCTGTTACGCTTTGTGTGATACCATGGAATTCATATAATGGTTTTCTAGCAGGAAGATGATTTAAAATGTGTTTTTTATTAAGCAAAGCAGTCTATTACAAGAATTGTACCTCCCTCACTTTACAGCACGAGGGGAGGAACCTTTTGTAATAATACCTTTTAAAAGTGCAGGGTATGTTGCAGACAGATGTGAATTTTCTTCAAATTAAATTTTAATTCGGTTTAAATTCTAATCCCCAAATCAAGCTCATCTGTATTAATATGCCTAGCTGCAGGAACTGCAAGCTTTCTGGTTCTTTTAGATATTCCACATGTTGTTGTGTAACAAAACTTTACTTGCTTATATCACTCTGCTAAATCAAAATCCTCTACAAGTACAAGTAAGACTTGGAATGTAGCAATTACAATATGCAGCTGAATCACAACTCAATAATAAGCCTGCTGTCATGATTCTGGAATATGTGGGTTGAAACCACTGTTCTTTATAAAGTTGTCGTGTTTGGCTCCTTAGTCTTGGATTTCACTTTTTTTAATACTATATGCAGTTCTTTTTTAAGAAAAGTGTCTTCAATATACTCCTTTAATTACTATTTAAATTTCTGCTGTGTAATCTAAGCAGCACACTCCCCAAAGTTATATACAGTTAAACTGCGTTGTTACTGTGATTAGTGAATGACGTAAATCAAAGGGTTGAATATGTGAGTGCACACTCTAAACTGTTAGCATAATACCATGGGAAAGCCTCAGATAGTCTACCAGTTTTTGTGGGAACACAGTGTAAAATAGGTCTGTTTGACTACTAGAGAGTACAATGCAGTGAGAATAAAAACTATGCTGGAGCTTTCTGTCAAGTATAACTGAGGCTGCTCAGTATGTCATGCAAGTAGCTCTTCTGCTACTGGTTTTAGATGAAAAAAAACCCCAGTTAATTTCTGAGACACTTAATTCCTTCAATAGGAGATATGATGATAATATTTATATCTTGAGATGGGAACACAGTTACTAACAACTGAATATTGGTTATGATTTTGATACTTTAATACCATCCTTAGCTTTTCATGGCTTTCAAATGGTCTTTGAATACTTCTGAAGCTGCACACAGCATCTTCAAGTCTTTTCATTATTACCTATAGTTAATGGTCAATTGATCAGTATTTCATATGTGGCCATTTACCGGTAATTTGTTCGAGGCACCGAAAAGAAGCTAGTACTGTCGAAGTACGGTTCAATAATAACTTACTCAGGAGCTAGTGAGGAAGCCCAACAAATTGGAGTCCAAGAAGTGGTAGATACTGAAAGAATGAATTCCTGATCTAGCTACAAATCTTTTGTCCATTTATCAACCAGTTAGAATACGATATACTTTAGGGATGTGCAGTTCTTGAAGGTGGAATCAGACGTATCAAGTGTGCATAGGCAGATCTGAATAAGCAAGCACACACTTAGGATTTTGAAGTGAATGTGTGTACTGGCTGTAAGCATTTTTGTGCTGCTGGGGTTTTTTTTACTTAAACTTTTTGGCTTTGAGAATTAATAATTCATGTGATTCCTTGTATTTTAACCATAGGGGGTCTTCTTTTTAATTCGAACCACTAGAATGCTCTCACTTCTATCAATTACTTGAGGATTTTATTACTTCAAAATTAACTTGTATTGCACATAGGGGTTTGTGGTACCCTGGCTGTTGCCTGAATTTCAGGAATAAGAACTGCAGTTTATATTAAGACAGTGTTTGAAAAGTTAACTCAGGTGAAGGATGATCTTTCTGAGGACCATAACTTTCCAGAACCATTTCTTGAGTAGATTTCTCGAGTTATTTCTGAATATGTCTTTTTTCTGTGCTCTTTTGAAAACCCTTCAAAGAGTTAGTCATAGCTGTGTTTTTCGTAAGATAAATATACAGTTCTTTCACTCGGAGCTCACGCTCTTTTCAGTAGTCGCTGAATTTGAGCCATTAGTATTCTGCTTTTACAATGCTTCCCGCTTTCTGCTCTGAATGTTCAGGTATCACATGCGGTAATACAAAAACATCATCTGGAGCAAGTTAACACTTTTTTTCTGTACCGAAGTCTGTTAGGTCCTTGTTTCATAGCATTGCAGCGAGGTTAAAATGATGTGGAGTTCATTACTGGTTTTAGCGTGACAGCAAGACAGGAAAACCTTTAAGGGAAAGAACCCCTAGCAGCAGATAACACTTACAGTGGAATGAGACCCTTAATGAGAATGACAAGCTTCTGCCTTGAGCTGAATTCTTTCATCAGAAATCTGAAGAAATGTTTCTGAATTCCTGAAAAGTTTCTTCATTAAAGGTGCTGAAAAAACCCTCTTGAAATTTTGACATTGTTGTTGGTTCTATATGAGAGGAAATTCTTGTTGACATAGTTGCACAGTTCTAAAACTATAAACAACAGAAATTCTCCAAATAGCTTACTGTGGTGATAGCCTTGCAGATATTTTCCCTATTCTTCCTTGTGTTGTTCTCAGCTAATGGTTGTAGAAAATAACATGCCATAACAAAGGATGGGAAGACTGTTAAAAATGCTACTACATATTGCCCAGGATATTAAAATCTTACTTGGCCGACTAGTAGTGGAAGTTGGTGTTGTCTCTCTTGGAATTCATGTTTTTCTTAAAACTTGAAAACCTGCTAGAAGTCAAGAACAGTCTCAGAGCATTTAGTTGCAGCACAGGCTCAAATAACTGCATTCCACAAGCAATTTTTTTCTGCAGCTGCTATCTCCAAAGGGAAACTTGAAATGATACACACCATTCTTCCTCATCTTTTGCCGTAGCAGCCACAGGCAGTTTATTAATCCCCAGAATACTTCTTTAAAGCATAATCTAGGATCAAATTTCTCTTCTGCTTTAGTCCCATTTCTTGGTGTGGTCTCCTAATATATTGCAGGAGAATCATAGAAAGACAAATAGAAATGCATTTTATATTCTCTCAAGAGCATGGTCAGCATGTAAAACAAATAAATGGATGAGTGGAAGAAAACCGACAATTGTTGAAAGCAACTGTGATGACTTGGTGTTTACTATCTTGTATTTCATGGCATTTTGGAATGCCAGTGGGAATAATAAGTGAAGTAAACCCAATGATAGTATACGCATTTGTTAACAAATATGTAATTCTATATAGGTTGCAGCACTCGCATTTGATTAAACCTCTGAATTCTATTCATGATTCTCTGGCACAATGAGAATGGAACTTTGGGGCTTGTCCTCATTTAACATAGTTGTGTTTTAAGATACTCCAAGAATAACTTAATGTTGGCTGTCAAAAAATTATGTGCTGCCTTACTATCTAAGTATTGCCAAAGTTGCAGGGGAAGTGGTACTTTTGGAAACCAAAAGCTTGTGGAGAAGTCATAAGAAGACAATTCTGAAACACAATTTTCATTAGTTAATGAATTATTGCATTCATCAGTTAGCTACTTGTAAAACGTAAGAAAGTGTAATCACGAGCACCAGGAACAAAAAGGAATGACTCCTGACCGCTAAAAATAATTTTACTTTGAGTATACTTAGATCCAAATTTTCTTTCAAAGAGTATGCATAAGGTTAAATCTTTACTAGCTACTTAAACATTAGGTATTTAATACTGATGCCCTGTGACTATATAGACTGTATTTAGTTAAGTTCAAATCAGTACTAACAGCCAAACTGCAGTATTTGGTCTGAGAAATGAGTGACTGAGCACAGTTATGAAAACATCTGTTGTGCAGGGATCAATGGAAACATTAAAAAGTATCGCCTTTCGGACTTTACAGGATTTTGAGATCTTGGAGTTTGAACGAAGTTAACTGAGGTCTAATTACCACTGTCTCAGTACAGTCTGGAAGTATTTTCTCCATTCTTCTTCAAGAGAAATACGGGTGATCCAAATACCTTTTAAGGGCCTCTGTCAAATGGACTCCAGGGCTTCACATTTGCATTAAAGATCTTGGATGAGTGTTTTGAGCTTGGAACTGTGCTTGCAGATACAGAGATGGAAACAATGATTATAGTCTCACAGGCTGTTTTGGCAAGTAAATGATACTCCAGATCAGGCACACTTGAAGATGAATGGGCAGCTGTGATGGTCGTTAATGAGTTGGGTGGAATTAAGATGTGGGACAGTTGTGTGTGCATTGTGGGTGGCAATGAAACACATAGATGTGCATTTCCTTGATGTGCACAGAGGAAAAGAGTAAAGATGGTGTTAGTTTCCAATCAGTTACTTGTTTTCTTTTGACCTGCTTGATTCTAAGAGAGAATCTGATATCATCCAGGATTTTATTTTGTGAATCATGCGCTGCTTTAAAGTGAAAGCAGTGATTTTGCTGGTGAAAACATGCATCATCC